>JAPDOI010000781.1:0-277906 GCA_029168955.1 Aplectana chamaeleonis
CATTATGTTGTAAGCCATACGGTTCGATTCACATTGTTATACCAACCACATTTACGATTGTGTATGCTGCTTTTAGGCGTACTATGCAGTTATTTTGAGTCCATTTGCTCTGACTGAGAAAC
Organism: Aplectana chamaeleonis; assembly: GCA_029168955.1. Classification (NCBI taxonomy): domain Eukaryota; kingdom Metazoa; phylum Nematoda; class Chromadorea; order Rhabditida; family Cosmocercidae; genus Aplectana; species Aplectana chamaeleonis. The sequence continues at coordinate 123 of JAPDOI010000781.1, forward strand.
TTCAGTGAGGTTTCTCCTGTTTTTGTCATTTTTTCCCTGCCAAAAAGTCCGTTGAGAAAACCCTGCATACATTTTAGTTACTTTAGTCATCCCTCACAACTTTCCCTGGGACTTTTTCCGAAACGCCGCGGGGTGTGAAAGCCAGTCCCTAGTAAGCTGGCAGTTGCTTGAGAGGGTTGGGTCGAAGAACGCAGTTAAAACGGGCCAGAAATCGATAAAAACTGCTTTGAAACTTATCCCAGAGTGCCTACATATCCCTGTCCGCCCCCCATTCGGACGAGCTTGTGGGGCCGCACACGTGTTCGATGGCGAATTGCCAAGCAACTAACCGCGTCCGGCCTGATCGATTGACGCAGATTTCGCGATTAGCGCGCGCTTGCGGAAATCGGCTGGGCCCCTGATTCTTGTCCACGACTTGAACGTTAGAAACCATGTTTTAGCTTCACTTCGACGTTTTTTTTCGCTGTTTCTTCACCATTAACTACCTCAAAATCTAAACAATCCCATTTTTGGGGCGAACTCGAGTGCCATATTCATCGTGAGCACAGCCTTTAAAGGCACAGTCCAACCTCAAACTCGTTTTTCTGTTTTTTCTGCCTTTATTGTGAACGGCCCCACGCTGATTCCAATAATGTTTCTGAAATCGTACAAGACCCTCTAGGAACGAAGTTATGGCTCCTCAAAAATTGAGCTACGGAAGCATGGTGGACGAGTTGTCCGTGGCTTGTAACTTCCGTCATTTGCAACCGATGTATGCGAGTCGACCTGGATAGAGAGGCTGGGAATGGAGGGATGAACGAGGCTCCTGATCAGAAACCATCGCTCATTTCGCAACTGTTGAGCTCAAAAGATCGTAAAAGGGGCGTGCCAAAGTGGCTTCCAGATAAGGAAGCCCCAGGGTGGCTTCCTCCTACATATATTTCGCTTCTTTGGAGAAATTGAGAGCTCGCACTTGTCAGGTGCTATATGGGGTGGGTCTACTTCACAATTATGTGGAAGTCTCAGATTTCGCCCCTGAGCTTGAACTGTGCCTTTAAAGGCAGTGTTCACGATGATTTTCGTCCCCGAGTTTTTCACATAAAACAATGCTTTGGCCTCCAAGTGCTACCCAAAATACGAAGAAACGGCGAGAAACGTATTAAAACGTCGCTTTTCAGTGACTTTATTCTATAACATGTATTTGTTGTTCGGTTGAATGAACATGTTCATGGTGGTTGTCACCGGTGGCAAAGTGGGTCAATCGTAAATAGAAGAATAGGTCAAATAGAAGAATATTTTATGCAAAGAAGGATTAGTCAGGGCCCTAAAGGAGCAGTAGAAAGTATAGAATTGGAAAGAACGGGTCCACAAAATATTTCATTGTCACAACAAACACTTCCTGTGATACATAGGAGGCGGAGTGATACGTAAGCTTTTCATGTACTTCTGGTGCGTTTTTCTCAATTTCTACGTCATTTCAATTCTATCCGGTGGCCACTTAATCGATATAGCGAATAATCTCAAATTTGACGATTATCGTGAGCACTGTCTTCAAGAGTATAGGCCTGTAAACAGGGACACAACAATTAAGTAAGGCGAAAAATGGGAAAAGACTCACCCTCTGTGAGCAGGATCGCTGGTCATACGGAAGTTTGTACGGTGGTCATGCGAATGTAGATGGCTGGCGCAAGGGGTGCGAGAGAACGGAGAGAGAGGCTCACCACAGGTCTTGCAGCCGTAGGGCATTACGGCAAAAGCGAGTGCGGGTCTAAAGAGGAACCTGTGCAGTCCCGAATAAAGGCGCTGTACTATGTGTGGTAACCGTCACGTGCTGCTGCGTCGACCGCTGCAAACATTTCAAGGAACTAAATATTGTCCGCCGTTGTGTAAAATTACCTTGATCGCGTAGAAGTTTAGGATCGTGTGATTTTGAAAGAAAAATGGGAGCAGCTGAAGGATAAGCGATTTTTTTCGTTAACAGAAATATCTGCCCCTCCCATATACCTCCATTTAGAAAACAATGGTGTTGAGTTTGTTTACCTTATAATTGTAATCGTCTGAATGCCACTTCAGGAATGCATGCGTCTATTTCGGGAAAACAACAAATTGATGTTGTTTTTGTTGTTGCTCTGATGATGCTCATGGGGCAGACCTTTGACAGAATTCAATTACTTCGATCGAGCCCAACTCTTCACAGCCGCATCATCGTCTCCCGCTTGCATTGTGCATGCGCTGGCATTATTTCTTATTGTCAAGCGCGGTTATTGAAAACTTGCATGCTGCAGGAAATAGGAACATTTTTCTCAGGTTTGTACTTTCATATGAACAAGCCCAGTCTATTCCTGTCTAATGCACACCCTGAGGAACTTTTAGAGCTCTGATACTCACATAACTTACATGTTCTCTTTTACCCATCTTACAGTCATTTTTAATATGCTTCATACCTGTTAATCTAGGTCAGACATTCTACACGCAGCTCACCTAAACGGTCACCGATTAATGTCACATCACACCTCCTTGAACATATTTTTTTTCGTTCTCATTGTTGTTAAGAAACGGTGAGGTGGTATAAGTCTGCATTTCACTTCGGATCATTTTGAACGCACGACTATTTCAACAAATTGGAAATCGGCATTTTTTCCGGTGAAAGAATGCCACAATAATGAGAAAGGTGAAACTTTTCAAGGTTTCGGCACTTCGACCCAAGAAAAGTGATGTGGACATATCTCCAGTAGTCTCGTTTTTGTTGTGCCTGTTCCTCGCTTGCTGCTTCGACGCTTTTTTATGCTTTACTCCGGATGAAAATTCACATAATCAACTTGCTATCTCTTTGGTTAGATCGCGCCAAACTTTTGATGCGAAATCATGCTATCATCGGCCATCTTTCCTTCCTTTTCCCCTCCAAGTAGCGTTGCGGCTCCCTACTCGAATTACACAGACCATACATATTGTTCTTGGGAGACGTTACTTCAGTGCGTCTCATAACCATACGACCACCCCCGTTATTGGCGTTCCTAAAAAAATGAGAAGTTCAGTAGTTCGAACATTGTGTTTTTCAGATTCTACGTCCAAAATAAGGTAGGGGTACGAGATTTCGTCTCTTCTGTTTCATTTCAAATCTTTTTATAACAACTTCTTTAATTTTACGCTGTTTCAAAACCATGCGACCTTCCAAACAAAACACATTTAATCCAAAGAAAAACGCAACAACGCAGGGCCAGTAGCAATCACTCAATGTGGTGACTTTAAAGAGGCAGCCAACCTGAGGTCGGTGACGTCTAGATGCCTCCTATGGTTGCCACCTTAGAACGAGAATCATTCTCGAAGAGCAGCGTTGAATGAAAAACTCTCAAGAGTAGACGTATTTGAACCAGCACCGCACCAACCTACGAGTCGGATGCCCTACACAGCGCCTTAGACCACTAGGCCACATTTTCATGTGTGAGGGACTCTTTCTGTTTTCCTAGATACACTTCCTCCACAGTTCTTCGTATTCATTGTAACTTTGATCGAACTAGCAGAAATTCTGGCATGGGTTTCGGGAGCGTGCAAATGTGTCTGGCTTTCAGATTCAATAAGTTTTCAACCTTGGATGATGGGATTTCGGAATTTTTTAAAACTTTAAAATCATCAATGCAAGAGAATGTTAGATTCAAAAGACCATTTTGAAAATTTTCTGTTGGATGACCAGTTACCACTGAACCACGATACACAATACTTTGTAGTATGATTGTCGAGGAGCCAACCTCGGGTTTTTTTCACAATGTACCGAAAACTTCAAACGATTTTTTCATTATTTTTATCCTTACTCTGTTTCACGCTTACCAGTCAACATAGAAAGAAGTGAACTTGAAGTAATAGAGGAAAAAGAAGTTTAGGTAAAAGCCGCACTTAGATGAACTATTATACAGCATTTAGTAACTAGTACACGCGGATCACGTAACTTCCATGCATTTTCTGAAAAACGAAACCGTTTTTCATTCATCTTTTTTAGATGGCTTTCTAAGCAAATATGATTTTATTTGTGGTGAGCGATTATTGAAAAAATCTGAAAATGGTTGAATATGGCCAGGGCAACTTCTAGGAATTGGAAGTTGAGTTTAGCATAGGACTAAAGCTCGTGAAATCTATAAAGGAGAAGGATTAATGACAGCTACGTACAATTTGACGTTAACCTCCCACTTAACTTCGCTAGGAACCATTGAAACATCAATAAAACCTTCGAACGTTTCGCCTGTCATTCCTATCAGCTGGCAGCGGAGCTGAATGGTCGCCAGCCGGCGGGTGCAATTTTTCCTTGCCCACCTAGACAACGAGATAGGCCGCCGTGCTGTGCTGGGGTGATAAGGGGTCAGCGAACTGGTCAGATAGCAAGCGCTCCACTGCCCTTTCTTGGGGCGCACTTGCTTCAAAAAGTCAGCACCATTGGACGTGCTCGACCCCATGACCGCGGTATCGACCCAGCTCCTCTTCGCTCCGCGAGCTATTTCTCTTTCCTCTGCGGCGGTGAGCGAAGTCACCACCCGTTTCTTGCAGTCAGCCACCTCACAAAAGAACGCTCACTGCCTTCAGGTGGCTGACTGCAATGGTCATTAACTTGAGCCCCGCCTGTGCATTTCTATGCCGGCCCGTTCATATTGATAGCCGAGACGTGATTGATCCAGTCACCACGCAGTGACAGCCGGTAGCTGCCACCTTTCGGGGGATTGCTACTGGCTCAGAAGTAAAAAAAGTCTATAGGTCCTCCATGCTGCTTAGCTACTCCAAATAGCCTTCGAGACATACCTGCAGTTAGGCTGTTCATAATTAATGAGTCGATTCCGTTCCATGCTGCCTCGATTGCACGTTTCAGATCCGCGACTGAATGAAACTGGCGGTTCTTCATGCAAACCTATCTGGCGACGATTCCCCTCAGGTTCTCTTTTGAATTTCTGTTGGAACTACAGATGTCTACGTCAGGGAAGCGATGTTATGCGATCTGAGCCACTCTCCGTTGACCGGATTGCGTGTATGCTTGCGTTATGCTGCTCGAAAACATGACTCTGACGGTTTGTCAGCGTCATGAAGGGAAGAAAGTGTTACTCGAGGGTGGTCTGGTAATCATTCGAGTGTATCTTGTTAATCTCGCTAATCTCGAGTAACCGCAGAATGCTCCCCACACCATTACACTTCCTCCACCAGAGTTACGTCGGTTGAAGTTGACTGAATTCTTCCGGAGATCGCGCCACTAAAACTTTGAGCCGTCCTGTCCGTTCAAGTCAAACTTTTTTTAATCCGAAAACACAACCTGATCTTTTATTTTTGGGAACAAAGAGTCTGTAAGGCAATAGTGTGAAACTCTCCTACCTTTGTCCAGTCTCTTGACAGGTTACATTCAGCAAACTCTAGTCGCACAGCCTTGTGACGTTCGGTGAGTCGTGAAGACTTTATCACGGCTTCTCTCCTGATGTGGGTACTGCTCGAAATCACCCTCCGAACCGTAGATCTCGGATGATGTAGTTGTAGGTCTGCGCGAATGTGATTGACAAACGATGAGCTGTTTGAAGCTTCCTTCAAAATCCGTCGCTCTTCATTAGCGGACACCTGTCGGTGACGGCCATGGAATCGGAGTGCACCGTGTGTTTCAGAATCCTTCGGATGCTGAAGCACAGCACTGTGAGAACGCTCGATTACGACCGGATGCTGCTGCCTGTGCGATGGAGAACTTCACATCGTTGCGCGTTATTCGGAATCCAGCAACATAACTTAATGCACTGTCGGAGTTGATTCCCGTCTCTGCTGACCTTCTTTTGTAATGTTCTTAAGAGGAAAAAGCCCTTCGCGACGCTTTCGCTACGGTAGAACGGAAGTTAACAGCGTATTCTCACTAGTGGTGGTATGGTTTTGAAACAGCATAAAATCAAAAAAGTTGTTATAAAATGAATTCAAATCCAAGAACAGAAGCGGAATCTGGTACTGCACTCTTATTGTAGACATAGAATCTAAAAAATCAATGGCGAAATTACTGGAGCTCTAGTTTTCTCAGGAAGGCCAATATCGGGGGTGGCCGTATGGTTATGAAACGCACTGTATTCCTTGCATATTGTTTACCCTCGAAGGCATAGTTCATTATGTTCGAATAAACAGTGAGACGATTGAAATCGTCGACTCCGAAATTTTTGGATATTCTTCTAGTTTTGGAGCAGCTCAAGGCTGGCAGCGTGCTACAGATTCAGTTTCCTGTCTCCTAGCGATCGACACCAAACCCGTCACGGAAGTTTACGTGAAATTATTGTGAACCTTTTCAGGGACAGCAGTGAAAAATTTTACGGAATGTTTCAGAAATGAGTGTTCAAACTGAAGATTGACTAATTATCACGAGAAGTGTTCCTATTAATTGAAAGCAATTGGAAGCGAAGTCCAACCTCCGATTCGTTTTCCAGTTTACTAGCTCGTCTTGAAGAGGATTTCGGGCTGATCACAATGATGTCTACAAAATCGCTCATAACCCACTACGAACGGAGTTCAAGCCTCTGAAAGACTGTGAATTCGGATGATGAGAATTTCGTGGACTAGTTGTCTCGGGTATGTTTTTACTCGTCCTTTGCAACCATCGCGCCGGAGCAGACCATACTGTAAAGCCATACCGACAGCAAACGGAAAAATCGTAGAATTTCATCAAAATCCATGGCACGTCTCGTCTCCATTGAGACCGAAAACACCGAAATGGGTGGAGCGAATGGGTGCTGATTTTGGGGGGCGACAGAAATGGGTTCTCGATTTTTCTCGCATGTTCTGGAGAGTTGAGATTCCGCGTTCGGCAGGGTTGCTACACGCAGCGTCTAGACCATGGTATCACATTTTATCAACGGGCTTGGACTGTGTCTTTAAGGTAAACAGCCTAAGTGAATTGATGAACATGACCTCCTTATGCGGGTCAATTCTTCCGATCTCGAGAGGTAAAATTGGTCTATTATTAGCATATAGTATGGGTATCTACCATTTTCCGTAGTTTTTATCAGCGCATACTTCATTTGCGTTACAAGGTAGTAGACCTCTTATAATTTGTACTTAGTACTCGTTTTCAAAATTCATCTCGGATTCTGCCTCTAACAAGCCTTGTAAGCCACTGAATTCAGTATCGTTGAGAAATTGATCGCTGGTGGAATTTCAAGGCATCAAGTATTTAATTGTTCGAAAAGTGCAGTGTTAGAGACGTCGCAAAACCAGGTTTTTTTCTGAAGTTCCTGGATCGAAGTGGTGCATAATGTTTCCGAAGGATCGGTCACAACTCCAAATGTCGAAATGAATATACTTAAACTAGAAGATTATATGAAAGTGTTACCATGCTGAGAAAATTGAGAGTTTGGCAATAGAATGTTTTCGCGACTACTACAACTTTCGCTTGCAATTTCCTCCAGATTATATGCGCCGTCTATATTTAGCTCACAGGGTAGACTAGCATACGTCAGCAATGCTAAGAATAAACATGCCAGGGGCGAGATGAGTCCTCACGGCCAATGCTTTGCATCGCAATGGATTTCTTAAAGGAAAAACGGCTTAGCACTCCCCCAAAATGTATTTGCTCTGCTCAGGGTGTCTTTCAGAATACTTCTTGGTGGTGGGTATGTCTCAAAAAACCACTGGCATCGGAGGGATTAGGATTTGATTTCCGGGAAACTCGCCATCCGATGCTATTCCTTGAATCGGATTTGTATCGCCGTAGCATTACGATTTATTCTATTCCCCTCTGCAGTGGTCAGTGGCGCGTGTCAGGAATGCCGGGTTAGTTACACTTTTCGATAGTTATAAACAGAAAATGGTCAGAATCGCTTCGAGCTGAACACATTTCTGAGTGTCATATGTTTTTCTAACTCCGGATACCCTTGAGTGCGAAACGGAGTTTCGAGGAGCTGTCCTATAGCAGTTGTAATAAGGGATGTGAAAAGAGGCAGTTCTAAGTATCATAACTCCCTAAAGGCATCGTACGCATCATCAGAAAACCATATATTATTTTCTCACTTTTGTATATGTAGCTTGGCCTCTTTAGTGAACGAAAACGTCGAAAGAGTGCGTGAAAAACCTTCATTTGTGAAAAAATACCAGTTAGATTTTCCTGCTTTTGGACACCTGGGGCCGTATTCATGATTGAAATGCCGGGTAAACTCCACTTTACTTTTTCCTTACCCGGAACTGATCACTTACCCAGCGTAAAATGACGAGAAGGTAATCAGCTCCGGGCAAGGTAAACTAAAGTCATCAAACACGTACTTATCCTGGTAAGATTCGGCGAAGAATGGGTACCGTATGCACTCAGCGAAACACTCAAAAGGCGTCAAACTACAATTCTTTGAACTATTCGCTTTTTTTGTAACAAGGGGGCTATAGGGATGTGCATGGATTTCGTGCTAAATGAAAACTTTAGAGCCTATTAGAGCGCACACTACATGTACGGAAAATGACGTCATTCAATAAGACAGACTTTTTCATATCTTCTAGCGAGATTTCTCCCAAAGAGCACACGTTTGTTTTTCTTAATTGGTGTCCTACTCCTGCTCCAATGCCCTAATCCAATCTAAGATTTTGAGGAGAATGACTTCTTAAAAAATTCCCTAACACTGTAACACTGAAATCGTGCTGCTACGTTAGCTAGAAAACTGCTATGCTACAGTTGGCGCGGATCGCACCGACACTTTGCGTTGCTTATTAAAGGCATCGTGTGCGGTGAAAATCATTTCTAATTTTTTGTGTACAATCAAACCACTTGGGCTAGCTGACATCACCCGCGGAACTTGAGGCTCTGAAAATGCGCACCTTAAAAGCTATCGCCACCTGAAAACTGCTCTGAGGTCGATCCTCTAGCATTTCTGGGTCGATCATCTAGCATTTCTGGGTCGATAATCTAGCACTTTTTCTTTAAAAGCTGATGCGACCATTAAACAACATGGAAACATTTATGGCAAAAACTCCTCATGCAGGAAAACTTCAAAAATGACAGTGACCAGGCCTCCGAACGCGGAAAAACTTCAAGAACCATTTTGGCGCGCAATTCAAATTTAGTGTAATAGCGTATTAAGATTGGTTTTTCTCTACGGATCAAGGTCTCTGGGTGGTTTTTCTTCACGAATCAAGGTCTCTGAGCGGCTCTTTCGACAATTTCGTACCTTACAGAGGCCAAGCTATACAAAAACATAATAAAATAATGTATGGTTTTCGGCGTGGACGATGCGCGTAAGCGTTGGCGCAAACTCGATGCACATACAGTCGGCATGGAACGCACTGATACTTTGCGCCCCTATTAAGGGTTGGCGCAAACTCGGTGTACGTATGTTATAACATATGGCAGCGAGTTTGCGCCAACCTTCAATAGGGAAAGGAAAATACGATCCATGCCGACTGTACATACAGTACCGAGCATATTTTTTTGCAAAAAAAGCGTTTCGTGGCGTTTTTTGCGCTTACGAAGCACCGCTTCGCCATAACTTGCTTCAAAGTGGTCCGATTTCAAATTCTAAGTCAGTTGCGGAGTGCTTCCGATTCGCGCTGCGCCACGATAGTGCTACAAAATAATGATTCAACTTTGAACGTTCATCGAAAACTGCATATTTGCATTACGAAATCCCTCATTATGAACTGATCACACGGCCATGACAGCAGCAGTCTGTCATGTTTTGATCCGTGATCGATGTGGAGTTTAGATGGAAATATGCACACATTTTTCAACAAAATTCTGTAATTAAAAGGACACCCCCGGACACCATTGCATTCGCCTGACTGACAAGGGAAGTGTTTAGAGTGGTAAACGCATCTGCGAAAACGACTAGTATCGTCAGTATCTCTTCTGGCTCAATAGTAAAAATGCGCAGTATCCCGCCCCGGGCCGCAGGCTCAAAAAAGTTATGAGCATTTTCTGAGCCTCGCGAAGAGGCAAGGGTACCCTCAGGCATTTTTTGCGAGTTTCAAAAAATTTTCTCGGATTTAGCTAAAAATTTGTATCTAGGGGTATTCTAGGGTGGTGAACACGAATCTGGAGTCCATTTGTCGAAATTCTGAGGTTTATTGTAGGTTACGGTAAGTAACATGGCATTTAGGGAGCAAAAGCCACCTTAGTATTCTAAAAATTGACAAACGGAGGTTAAATTCGTATTCTCCACCCCGAATAACCCCCAATTTTTGAGTAAAATCTGAGATTTTGACCAAACTACCGTATACCCACCGTAATCTACCCTAATTTGCAAAAAAAAATCGATAAACGGACTCCAGATTCGTGTTCAGCACTCCAGAAAAACATTTTGAGCAATATCTACCGTAGCACTCCGAAAATCTCGAAAGTGTCGTTTTTCCATCGAAATTTTCCCCGGTTGGGAGGCTTTGAACGAAATTAGACGAAAATTTTGGAAAACTAAAACTAGAAAGACTAAAAAACTACAAATTCGTATTCAGCGCCCCAAATAACCCCCTATGAGAATTTCAAGTCAAATCTGGAACATTTTTCTTAAACGCTTCCAGAGCCCTCTAATCGGTATAAATATTTGCCCAACCGAAAATCCGTTCAAGTCCAAAACGCTGTCAGTCTGGACGAACTATGACAAATGCGCCTTCACCCAAATTTTGCTCAGGGGGGTAGTTTTGGGTGCTGAACACATTTATGGGGCCCTTTCCCGAACTTTCGAAAGAGTAGTGCCTTTTTTGGAGGGTACAAAAAGCACAAAAAACTATCTTTTCAGGCTTGTAACTTCTTGGAACCTGCAGCTCGGGGCTGGATACTGCGCAGTTTCACTATTAAGCCACTAAAGGTACTAACGATACTAGTCGTTTTGCTAAATGCGTTTACCACTCTAAACACCTCCCTTGTGAGAGGAATACGAAAAGTACCTGAAAAAAAAACTCATTTCGTCAATTTTGAAGAGAATTATGGCGATGCGGCGCTTTGTTAGCGAAAAAAAAAACACCGCAAAACGCTTTTTTTACAAAAAAAAATATTCTGTATGTTTGACTTACTTTGACTTAATCGGTTGGCTTTCGCCTGACGCGGTCATTCCGCATCTTCACCGAAGTGTGCCGTCCTAGTAGTCAGCCGTGTCCATTTTTCACGGTCTTCAGCCACAATTTGAACACATTCCATCCAGCTGTCACTATTCCATTTCCTGCGAAACGAAACATCGCGCCTGAACTGTCTTTCGATGCCGAGTGACTTTAAATCCTCTTTAACCACATCCGTCCAGAACTTTCGCCTACGCCCAGGTGGCCGTTTCCAGACAGGATTTGGAAGCATTTTTAAAGCGTGTTGTACGAGACGATCCGGCGTCCTTCTTAGTATATGCCCGAGCAGTCGAAGTCGACTTTCCATTGCTGCTTGAGATGGCGTTAGAGATGCTGGCACCTCCTCGTGTCAAGCGTTGATGTACTGCGTCGATTTCCTTGTGAAGGTCTTCGTTATGGCATACACGCGGCCAGAAATATCCAAGCAAACGCCTAAAAAGCTTCCTCTCCGTGCAATCCAACCTTTCCATCTGCGTTTTCGGTGCTGCCCACGTCTCCGATCCGTACATCATGATAGGGCGAATAGCGGATAGGTAGACGCGCAACTTGACTTCCTTCGCGATGGTGGTAGACCACAAACACTTGGTTAGAGAATTGAATGCAGACGTAGCTTTCGCACATCGTTGTCGAATATCCGCTGCATAACTACCATCGTTCTTCAGCAAACAGCCCGAATAACAGAAATCGTCCACCAGTTCGATACGTTGTCCGTCCACACAAACTCCAGTTGAAGGCCTCTGAGAGACCCACATCTGCTTGCATTTGTCGGGACGAAGACGAAGTCCATAGGCTGCGGCATACTTCGAAACGAGGTTCACAATCCTTTGCAGTTTTGCGTTGTTTTCAGCGAATAACACAATGTCGTCGGCGTACTCCAGGTCGACAAGGGAGCGTCCTGATGGTGTTAGGATCACATCCGCAGGAAACTGTTCTGCAACTCTACGCATGATGTCATCAACGGCGAAGTTGAAAAGGAAAGGTCCTGCAACGGCTCCTTGCCTTACTCCTGTTTTCACCTCGAAAGCTGACGTAAATCCGACAGGTGTACGAACTGCTGCTGTTGTTCCTTTGTTCATGTCCTCGATTAACCGAACATACTTTTCCGGGACTCCATCTGCTCGCAGAGCATTGAGCAATCGATCACGATGAGGAGAGTCGAACGCGGCTTCAAAGTCCAAAAAGCAAGCTGTAATGGCTTCGAAAACCGCTGCCACGATTCAATTACTCTTCTCACGACGAACACTTGGTCGATGGTCGATCTTCCAGGTCGAAAACCGGCTTGCTCATCTCTGGTCGTTCCTTCACGATGTTTGATAAGTCGCTCGAGAATGATACGTTCTAAAACCTTGTACATGACACGGAGTAGAGAGATTCCTCTGTAGTTCTTAGGATCCGTGACGGATAGCTTCTTGTGAAGAGGTACGATGATCGCATGTCTCCACGAATCGGGTATCCTTTCGCTCATCCATATGGCACGGATGGTGTTGGTCATTTCACGAATCCCAGACGGAGGAAGAGCTTTCAGCATTTCAGCAGTGATGTTGTCATCTCCACCTGCCTTTCCATTCTTCATTTTCCGGACACAATCCAAAAACTTCAGACTCATCGGCGGTTCCTCACTGACATCGTAATGTGCTCTCTGAACATGCGGGAGCTCAGGTACTGATGGCGCTGGACGATTCAGTAGTGAACTGAGTAATCCTTCCATATTGGCAGCGTCGCATCACCAACTGCAACTCCATTGGTAGTGTTCAAGACAGGAGAACATCTCTTCATCTTCCCGCTATACAGTCGCAGCAACGTGTAGGCTTTCTTCGGATTCTTCTCCTCCCAAGCCTTCTCGAACTCCTTAGCTCTACACGTCCACTCTCGTTCGCGGTCACTTTGAAGCTGCCGACGCAACTTCCTCCTCAGACGCTTCTCCTCCACGAAGTTTCCTGCAGTTCGGAGAGCACATACTCTGTTGTAGGTAGATGTTGTTTCTTCTGAGACGTAGGCGAACTTCTTCTTAGGCTGTACAACCGGGAGTGCCTCTTTCGAAGCGTCCTGGATGCACTTGACAAAGAATCCGCGTCGCGAAGTTTCTTCTTACTCCGATGTGAATAGAAACGCGTTGTCGAAAATTCCTTCTGCACTCTTCATCTCTGAGACTTGTCATGTCAATCCTCTGGAGAGGCTTAGCCCCTCGCTTCCTCTTATGAATCCTCGCAGTGAAGTTCAACAGAACAGGACGGTGATCCGAATCGAATGCGACATCCCACACAGCTCTAGATCTTCGAATGTCCGATACTGGAATATTCCTCGTCAGGACATAGTCAAGCTGTAGTTTCAAAGTTGTCACCTTCCGCTTCCGCTGCTCTTCTGGTGACAGCTGGGTTGGTCCCTGCCACGCAAGCTGATGGCGGCGATGATTTCTCTTGAATGTCGATGCAATAATCAGACCACTGCGTTCACAAAAGTCGACAAGGCGGTAGCCATTGTCCGATGTTTGCTCCACTGGGTAGAACCATTTACCGAGTACTTCGGATTCCTGATCAAGTCCCATCTTCGCATTTGCGTCAATCCCCACGACAACAGCATGTTGACAAGGTATCCTGGCCAGCAACGTATTGAGTTCCTCATAAAACGCATCCTTCGAATTGTCTTCGGCAGTTTCAGTGGGCGCATGAGCACTCACTATCCACAGATTGAATCCTCTGTGATCCCGCAGTCGTACGAATGCATTCCGGCACGACGTTGAGCCAAACTCCTTGACCATACCACTGAAGTCCTTCCTAACAGCTATTGCACAGCCTCCCACTCTCCTATCGTCAGCATTACCGCAGTAGATGGTGTACTCTCCGACGCTGATGACGAGTCTATCCTTGAGGCGGGTTTCCTGCAAAGCAGCAAACGGTGCATGGAAATAGCTAAGAAGTCTGGATAGCGCAGTTTTTTGGATATCACTCGACAGCGATCGACAGTTCAGGGTGGCGAAATTGTGGCTTGTGGCCAAAGACTCCATGACTCCCTAGGTACGGATCCTAAGGTGTTATGGACCAGAGGCCTTAGTGTGCCGGACGGCGACACCTTTATGCAATGTGCGGGATACTTTCGCGATATAGTTGTGCACGCTATATCGCTCGAACGTTCCCTGTGTACACTCAAACGTCTGCTGGGTTCAGTAGAAGCAGGGGCACCAACGAGCAGGTACCAACAGACTTGTATACACACCCCCATTTTGTATGTTATGACACAAAATAGTTTTTTCTGAATTGCAATCGATTCTGCATCGACCTATTACTTCCCAATTCATTTGGGAGTTTAGTGCGAAATCACGCAAAAACTAGTCCCGAGACAAAGAAGAATTTACTTTGCTGCACCTCGTGATTCACTTGAAATACATTGAAAAATCAATAAAGATGTGAAAAAAATTTGAAATATCTTGAACATGGTTCGCGACAGTATTTGCACAACTCACACTAAGTTTTCATTGAAAAGCGCCCAATTTATAAGCGCACGAAAAAAGATGCGTAAAATTCCGCTCTGAAATTGGAACATGAAAAATGCAGTGAAGTAGTCCGAACTGTCGATGAATATATTGCACTCCATGGCTATATTGCAAATAGACATCTGCAGCCGGCTGGGAGTAAAACTTACGCGACTACATTTGTCGGGTAAAATTTACCGGGCGTTTTACACGGAATTTCCAGGTAAGTAAGCGTGCGAATACTGGGTAAGCGCCATATTTAAAGAACTTTACCCTCACCTCATGGGTAAATTGTTGATGATTGCGCGCCCTGGTCACTGACCTTTTAAAAGTTTCCCTGCATGTGGAGTTTCTACAATAATTGTTCTTCACATTGTTTGGAGGTCGCATCAACATTCTATGAAAAAAGGCTAATGATCGCCCCATAAGTACTACATTACCGTCCTCACGTATGTTTTTGGCTTGTCAACTTTTCAGAGGTGTTTTACAAACATCAAGTTCCGTGGATGATGTCAGCTAGCCCCAATCGTATGATTTTAGCAACAAATTGAAAGTGATTTCCAGAGCGCACAATGGATCTAACACACCTGGGAAGATTAAAAATGCAAAATCTTGAATTCAACAATTCCAAACATTTTCAGAGAAAACTTTTTGTGTAGCATAGACAGACGGCCAGCCGTAGAAAATTTTTTCGAATGGGTCAAATTGGGTTTAGCAGTGATCATGCTTCCCTTCCCACTGCAAGCCTGGAAGTTTAGCAATCTCAACTTCGTTTTTTTAAATGGAATATCTTCGTGATATGTGGGTTTCTCTTGTTATTGCGATCCTCCCGTACACGAAACTTGTCAAGCAAAATCTCATGACTGGGGTGGGGGGCAAAAATTACATTCGTGAAATTCAAAAAAATTGTACGAAGGTAACAAAAATGATTCGAACTTCAAAGGAACAACGTCAAATCTGCTTCGATCACTGTAACTGAAGAACCTACGTCCTTTATATCGGAGTTATTGCAGTGTTCTTTACAAATTGCACGGAAGAGAAGAATTGTTGGTCGTTGGTTCTGATACGATTAGAAGACCTACCACATTTTGGCACAAAACCATTGTTCGTGCTCTTTGTGCTGATTGCACACCCCTAATGTTTTTTGTATTTGAAAAAGTTGTGGCCAGCGCTTGTTAGGCTCTCGGGACTACTCGATGTAGTTAACTATCTGTCAACGGCAGTGAATTCAATCTATCCATCATGCTCCTGGTACTGACATCAGAGCAGGCTTCTCGATTACTGCGTAATAAAATGGGAAAACTAAATCACCGTTGTTTATGTAGTTTATGAATACAGGAGACTACTCAGCAGTAGTAAAGAGGAATGTCCTCGGATTCAACGGTAATAGGGTTGTTTTTTACACTTCTGCACCGTTCATGAGTATAATTTAACGAAGACTTATTTGAGTTCTGTCATATTCAGAGCTCAAATCGCTATTAATGGTGTGCTTCCTGTGGCAAACTTGCCTGAAATCGCTTTGTTCCTTTGGGACCCTCTTTTTGCAATCGTGTCTCGAAAACGTCGCGGGCGGCGACTGCGGCGAAGCAATGAGTATTAATTGTAAAAGTATCAGAAAACTTATCTCTATGCCTTGAAAAAAAAACTTGAGACACTCTTGAGATTTGTGCAAGTCAAAATCCCGAAATTCTCCATTGGAACTTGTGAACTGTAATTTGTGTAAAACTTGTTTGTGAACTTCTTGAAAAGACGCGCTCGTTTTTTGTGAGCACTTCAAATCGTTAACTGAAGGACTTCGAAACAACATCTTAGACAAATCCCGACATGATTCCACCTATGCCTCGCTCATCAAGAATGTATAGATATCGCTCTTTTTTAACTTGTTCATTTATTGTAGATTATGATCGTTCGATGATAGAATTCATCATTTTCAGTACATGGCCGTTAGCGTTTTTCCGGTTTTTTCTAATGTTTCTATCTTTTCTAAATTGGGCGAAAATAGCTGCCTATTTTCACTTTTCAAATCCACAAATTCACCATTGTCTGGCTACAACACCGCATACTCGAATCTCGACGCAGAGCTCTTGGCTAACAAAAGAGCTTTCTGAGTCTACACATCAGCTATTCAAAGAGTAGGCCAACAATTTTCCTTTTTTACTGCCGTCAGTCTCCCTTTTGCTTGTCTACATCTCTCCTGTCTCTAGCTGGTCAACAATTTGTTTTGTGAATTTCCTCGATTGATGGCAGTGGTCGTGATAAAATATGCCTGCCTTCTTCTAATTTTTGAAACCTTCACTGGATTCAGAGTAGTAGAACCTATAGGTAAATTTTTTGCAAAAACCCTGTTCTGGACAGAATTTTCAAGCCTGAACTTTTCTTTCTTTTGATGTTGGACGAGCCCACTCCACATTATCGCATCGATGATCTTTAGTACCAAGAGCATCAGCTGGCTTGAAATCGGAATTCCATCAATGAGCAATATCTTTCGGACTGTCCTGCTCAAATATTTCTGTCCTCGACGAGTCAAACACTGATTAAGGGCTTGGTAACAGGGATCATCACTCAGATATTCGTAGGGAAGTTCCTGAGAACCATAGCAGAACTTCCCTCGAAACAACTGGGGAACTTCCCCCGAATCGGGTAAGGCGAAGGGGACGTCTCGACAGCAGAGTAATGGGGGAAGTTCCCATAGCAGGAGTTCTCGTGTTCTCCCGACTGCTGATCTTCCCATTGTTCAATGATTGATCAAAAATCAGCTCGCTAGAACTCGCTGTTTTCAAAAGTCTCCTCCTCCTGAAAAACTGCGATCGGTCCAAATTATTCACCTCTGACTATAGGACTTACGTAGTCCTCGAGTGGCAGATCTACCCCCTCAACTTGCGAAGTGCGAGACCACCTCGCGACTAGCCCGTCTGCATCACCGTATACGCTACTGCTTTGTTTTCGCGTTCATCATGTTCGGGGGGAGGCCATGGGAACAACCGTGAAGCGAACTTCCCTTGTTCTCCCCCCGAGTTGACTGTTTCGAACGCCTCATTGTTGTGTACAATTCGAGGGGAGAGGGGCGAGGGGAGAGGAGCGAGACGTCCCCCTCCGGGGGGGGACGTCTCGCTCCTCTCCCCTCGACCTAGTGATAACGACCAAATCAGGTCTATTGTCCTCGGGAACTTCCCCACAAATTTCTGAGCAGCTGGCTCGAAACCTATATTTAGTCCACCATTTCTGATAGCCGAATTGACGTTTTTCGAACTTCACTGTTAACAATTTATATACTTTGCGCTAGTACTTTTGTGTTTGTTTTCCGGAATTTTTTTGTACACTTTCGAACTGCTTTATCAGTTGCTGTGCACGTCACCAATTCTGGCCAGGCTCGACACGAAACTCTAATTTCTATAAGTGGCGTTGTGCACATGTGCACGAAGTGGCATCTTTGTGCCCTAATAACTTTTTTTGCGACCCCTGAAGTTCTTCAGCTAATTTTGAAAAATCCATTTCTTGCAGTTCTCATAAGATTTTTTTATTGTGAACAGTGCCTTCAGAAGCAGCATGCAAGCTCACAAAAGTGGTTGGGAAAATGACGTTAAATACCTCACTTGACCTATTCTGAAGCGCATACACCGTTGGAAGCGTCAAAAACGAGCCAAAGTGACCGTTTTAAAGGCACTGTCCACGATAAACTCCGTCCTCGGTTTTTGGCAGGAAATCGAAAGTTGAGGGCCTCATTTGAGCACTGGGGTCGAAAAAAAAACGAACGAAAACGAGTCTGACAGAGCTCCATATGGCTCCGAAGTCCGCTCTAGCTCTTCCGCTCGCGGTCGAGTTTCCAAAGGAACAGTTTGGTCCGCTTCTACATTAGCATTTGAGCGCTAGCGCGGCTGAGTTTTAGCATTGGGGCGCATTTTCGCACGCTGTCTACTTCAGGCCCATGCCCGCGCAACTCGTCCACCGCAGAAACGTGGTTTTCCAGAAAAAGAGCTGATTTTGGATGTTTCGCAGCATTTTTCATGATTCTATCGTCACTGATGAAACAGTCAGACTCTAAGCCTTCGTTTTCTGGTGGAAACTCGAGAACGATTTTTATCGTGGACACTGCCTTCAAGCAGTAAAATTGTATGAGGAGGCGAGGTTCCTCACCTAGATGTTCGAAGTTGCTCAAGTACGGTCATTATGGCTCATTCTTGAGACTCCAAATTGTATAAACGTTCAGTAGCAGGCCATGCGAGAAGATCACCATCGATATTCCAATCACATTCGCGCTCGTGTACCTTGGCGAGCATGTTGTGCGCATACAACCAAATTCAAATACAATCCGTTGTTACTTTATTTCCATCAATTCTTCTCGGCTCTCTTTGACGATTCGCAATACTGATTGCTCCAACACTTTGTTCCACGCCATGAAATCGATAGCATCTTCGAGCGTGTATGCTGCCTCTGAGGAGCCGTATCCATTCATCCTGCCGTGCAAAGTTCAAGCATGCTACTTTCAACAAAATCTAGAACCGGGGGTTTCCCTCCACCCCTCCCTCCTCAAAGCTTTAATGAAGATCCACCATGCAGGATTGGCGCTTTGGCTTCGATGGTGCAGTTCGATAAAGCGCTTTCCAGGTAAAAGCTGCGCTGTTTCCGTTCCGCCCAGCCCTGGACGTTTTGTGATCACTTAAAGGCAGTGATCGCGATCAGGGATGAGCGGAATAAAAATATGAAATTTCAGAAATCGGTTTTCGGGTTTCGGAACAAAAAATTTTCTCTCGGGTTTCGGGAATCGGGCGCGAAACGCATAAAAATGCGCGGAAATACGGTTTTCGGAACGCGAAACGCGGAGAAATTCAGAAATCATCTAATACTTTCTCAGGTCCTAGACGACCCGATACTTTCGCATTCCGCGGCGTTTTCTGCGGTCTTCGGAATGCGGAACGCGGAATGCCAAAAATGCGTGAAACTGCGGGTTTCGGAACGCGAAACGCGGAACTCCGCTCATCCCTGATCACGATCGAATGTGGTTGTCGACTTTTTCTCAGAAAAAAATACCCTGAATGTACTCAGAAGTTTAGGATCAGTGGTGTGCGGAATTTTCCGTTTTATGTTTTCTGTGCGGAGGGGGGGACTTATCAATTCTCAATGTCTTATGCGTTTTTCTTGAGAACTCAGAAAAAAATTACAAAGCTGCCGTCGATTGCACATGGCGCGACGTCTGCACATTCGTACTGGAAATACGCAATCGCACAACCGCCTTTCTCGGTTGAACTGCATCCTCTGTTTCGGAATGAATTTTATTTCCGTCCATCGAGTGCGCCTGCGCGCGTATGCTGCGTCTCCTTTCACCAACACTTTCTCGCTGTCTCTACCCTCGCTCCGCATCTGCGCGGAAAGCAACAGAGTAAATTTGGATGCGAACCACAAAATACTTAGCTAGAACAAGATCAGAAAAATTCACCAACTAGGCTGCCTTTTCTTTTGCAGGAACATCTCTCAGGACGTTGTTTCTGAGAACTTCTCTTACAACCAATCAATTTGTTTAATTGCCCTTTTTGTCACTTAGTCGCGAAGAAATGCTCCAAAGCCGTCTGTGCTCTCTGCAGAGTTTCTGCTCGAACATTTTCATCCCAATGGGAGGAACCCAAAGAGTTCCTGTTGAATCCCTGCACTTTCTCACTTATAGAACCCACTTGTTGAGGTTATTTTCGTGCGCTTATTCAAAACGCTTCCGTCAACCGGGAGGTGCAGATGCGCCCGTTTTCATGTTTTTACGCACGGGTTTGTAAAATAGTTTGGAATGTTCTTATGTACTTTTGAACATTGGGGAATCTCTATGTATAGCGGATAGTAACGATGTTCAGACGAGGAAGACCGCTCGTTCGCTGGCAGGTTGCAAGGAATGCAAGGTACTAAAATTGTCCTAGACCTTGACCAGGGTTAGATTTTTCTGCAAATCCATGTGTTTTCGAGTGTTTCGGCCAGCACATAAACAATAGTCTAGACATCGAAAACTTTTCTTTTTACCCTTTTCCGCCTCAGGGCTGCCCAAGCGGCTTCCGATCTCTTGTCTCAACATCGAGTTATCCTTAGATAACTGCATTTGGTCGCAACCGATTTGTTGTTGTGCTACCAGCTCTTTTTGTTTTCCCCCGAAACTAGCACGCTTCCAGCGCTTTTATGACAATTTGTATGAGAGTGTAGAAATGACGATGAAGAATTACTCCACTCCAAGCTGATGTTTGCATCAAAACCGATCTCATTCAGAAAGCAAACATGTAACAGGAAGTGAAAGTGCTCTCCGAAGTAAATGCTTTACGTGCACTCCCAATGTTTTAGAAAATCATGATCTGGATCTTGTAGACATAATTCTGTGTATCGATAATCTTTGTTCAAAGTTTTCTAGATGTCTCAGAAATTTACATGAGATTTCCAAGTGCGCGCATTTTCGTTACTTTGAGAAGAAAATAGGATACCCGAATGACAAGTTTTAGAGTGTTCATCAAAAATTTCTCGGGCATTAGCTCAAAACCTCTTCCTAGGAATTGTTTTGGATGATGATGGCGAGTCTGAGGAACATTTGTCGATTTTTCAGAAATTCCGGGTAGTTTGACCCAAAGCTTCCCACTTGGGGAAATTTTGCTTGCCAATAGCGAATTTAGACGGTTTTCAATGAATGCTGCGATGAAATAGTCGCAAACCTTCTCCATAGAAGTTATTGGGCCTCCTCACACAAATCTGTGGTCCGCTTATGGATTTTCCTTGCATCACGGTGCGCAATGGTGGGTGTACGGAAGTTTGTTGGAAGTCTGAGATTCGGCTCGAAATTTATCTGCGGGTGTTGTTTGGGACACCGAACATGTTTGAGGTTCATTTATAGACTTTCGAGGTAGTAAGGAAGGTTACGCCAGTTAGTACCCAAGAGGCCTGGGTGCCCACACTGAGCACCCACTGTTGTTCTGCTCCTGGGGCCCCGCATCTACACTGCGCGCCCACGCCATGAACTCCATTTTTCGTCTTTTCTTGAAAAAACAAGATTCCTTCTCAATGTAGCTGGTAGACATATTAAGAGTATTTTTAGCTACTTGTGGGCGGACTTGAATCACCTTGATATTTTTTATTTCGGGTTCTTTCATAAGGAGAATCCCACTGATCTGATTGGCCGTGGAGCGCGCGGTCGGCTGCGCATAGTACCCGTGGGGCGCCCGGTCGCTGTTCTAAAAGGCGTTATGCCTACAATAACCCTTACTTTTCATTAGTCTCTACCTGCTCCAGTTCCGATCTCTAGAACGACGTCCGCGCTTCACATATTAAAAAAGCTTCGCCTGGAATGTCTTCGCTACCTTTGGACCATATCCAAGCAAGAAATATCTAAGGTGCTCTGTAAAGCAAAAGCGTTACATCCGCTTGGAATGCTGCAGATAACAAGTATGTCACGTGAATGTTCCGGCAAAACTCCAATTCCCAGCGGTCATAATGAAGTTCGTTGGGGTTGCTTGTTACTAAATCACGTTGTCGAAAATAAGTGCGAGAAGAGGTCGAACAGAGATGTACTGCTGAGGAAGGGCAGAATTTGTGAGTGCTTCATCGAAATAGCATAATCGCGAACTACTTTCATTTTGAGCACCTCTCGTCACCTAAAATGGTTCCCTTTGTAAGTTGACTGCAGCACCCGATTCGCACCTACTTTCTGCCCACTTTTCGCTGCTCTTTTCCCTCTTTTGCGACGCGACAGAAGGGCTCAGAGCTTAGGCTTGCAAAAAAACTGAAAAAAAAACAGAAAATTCTCAATCGCCAGCACTGCCCGTATACTAGAAGGATTTCCATGACGTTATGCATCTACATCACATGTACGCGCCGACATTCTAAGATTCAGCGGATGATTTCACCATGCAAGCCGGAAAGATGTAGTGAATTCTCATTGACTTTGCTGGACAAGACACCAATCGTGTCTTTCAACCCACCCACCCCTCCCGCTTTCTCTTTTCCGCTTTTACTCAACTCTCGAAGGATATAGGAATATTCCAGACGTACTCTCTGATTCCGGAAGTATTCCACTGATGATGGAAAGTGATAAGTAGGGCAGATTGCGTGGTGTCTGGCAGGTTTTCACCCACATTTCCTCAAAATGGGTGCTTAGTAAGGGTGTCTGGATTTTCATAGAGTCACGACATGCGCTAGAGTGCCTAGTATGGAAGTCTGACACAGAGTGCTTGTCATCGGCGCTGAGCAATAGAGTGAGTGACTAGTTTGGTGGGAGTAAAGAACACGCAAAAAAAAACGCTTTGACGACCGTGGACTAATGCGAACTCCTGGAGGCTACTACTCCAGATCATCGCGTGCTTCCTACATTTTTCAAACTACCTACAACTGCAAGATTCAGAAAGTTGTTGCAAAGCTGAAAGAACCTTGAAACTTCTCTTAGCGAAGCATCCGAGTACTGACGAAGAAACTTCTCTCGTTTGTAGGCGTGCAGGCGTTTTTTTTTCAGAATGAACCTCTCATTACCCTCACGCAGGGATAAATGCAAGCTGCGTAATACAAATGCCTACTTGCAAGGTTTCATTCCCACTGCTGCGGCAAATTCAAACATCATGCGAGTATTCGCGGCTTTGATGAACTAAAATAGCAGATTTCGTTTTCCTCAGATCTGATTAGGTTTACTCTTTGCGCGAGTTCATCCCACCCACGCAGCCAAAGAATGACGTCTGCATAGAGATCAATAGGACGTGGTGTGAGTGTTTTTGACTGCGAATAGACAAGGATTCCCCCAATCGTTTCTGTGTCTCGTGTCTTTTCTGCTTGTCCGTCACAGAAAAGTTAGGAGACGACGTGTGGCGCAATCGCACCGCCTCGGGACATATTCTTCATTTGGATATGTGTTTTTGCCCATCACAACGTCAACAAATCCTCTCCTTCTTGCACATGAACATTCAACGTCCGTCGACTTGCTTGTTTTGTTTTCATGCTCGCGCAGTGTGCAATTCGCCACCACTCTTCAGATACAGTACTGGTCGTATCTTCTGCGTTTTGAACCAAAAAGCGTCTTTCGTGCACTTTTTTCAGAACTGAGTTCGAAATATTTTCCTTGAAAATCCAAAGAGTGATTTGGAATCATCATTGAGAGTTATTTTAGTAGAAAAACTTATGACTCGCTTTTGAGCCGGGTTCGCAATCTAAACGGTAGTTGTGCTGTCCTCATGAGAAGGTCATCAGAAAAGTGAAAACAAATGAAATGTCGCGGAAAAACGCGCAAAAAAAGTTGGGATGGCTTATTGAGGTTGTCCGCCCACCTTCAAAGAACGAGCTTTGTATGAATGCTTGTTTTACCGTCTTTTATTCTGCTGTTGAAGTAGTTAGTGGTCTCTTAAAGACACAGCCCAACCTCAGGCGCGATGTTCGAAAATTATTCGGTAGTTTTTCGATTACTTGAGGTAAACGAGATTCCGTGTGTGGTAGGATGGTTGCAGGGCATGCCTCGAGGAAATCATCGAAAACTACCCAAAAGGTGGAACTCTGCCTTCAAAAAAGTTTGCAACTATATTAAAGGCGCAGTACAACCTCGGAATCAATCTTCTGCTTTCTTGCCTATCTTGAAAATGGTCTCACGCTGATTTCAATGATGTCTTTGGTATCGTAGAAGACCCTCGGGGAACGGATTTATAGCCCCTCAAAATCGGGCTGCAGATGCATGGTGGATGAGTTGTCCGAGGCTCGTAATATTTGCAACGATATACATACGCGAGCTGACCTGAATGAATAAAAAGACTAATTGCTAGAAGGAAGGGAAGAATGGTTCTAATCATCAAAAACAATCTCTCATCTTGCATTGTTGAGCTCGAATGATCGTGTCAAAGTGGCCAAAGTGAGAGGCGTGTCAAAGTGGCTTCCTGATGTGGGCGCCCCAGGTTGGCTTCTTCCTATATCTCGCTTATTCGGAGGAATCGAGAGCTCGCACTTGACAGGTGTTATATCGGGTGGACCTACTTTGCAGATATGCGGAAATCTCAGATCCATTCCCTAAGCCTAGACTGTGCCTTTACGAGCAAAAGAAATGGTGACAAGACAAGCATTTATGGAAATCTCGTTAAGGGCACAGTACACCCTCGGATATGAATTGTGTGATTTTCATTTGTTTATGTAGTAGACCCCTCCTGTAAAACACGTGCCAAGTGCGAGATCCCAATTACCCCAGATAAGCGATATATAAGCCACCACCACAGGCACGACCCCCTTCACTCACCACCACAAGCCGGACCCCCTTTCTAATTTTCGACTTCGATATCGGCTAGATGGATGGATGAATTTCAACCAAGTCTACGTTCTTGAGTCCATCACCGGCCCTTCTTATAATGCTGATTCGCTCTGGCGCAACGATTGCGAATGAAAAGAAATACAAGCCTAAGATAACTCGTCCACCAAAAAAAAAGTTTTTTTTTGAGGAGCCATAACTCCTTTCGTAGGGGTTCTTGAACTCGAAGATACCACTGTGATTTTCTCCAATATAGGCATAGAAACAGAAATGAATTTTCTGGGTGTTCTGTGCCTTTAATCCATTCACGACCACGCCTAGTTTTGGATAGCTGCACGTTCGGACCGCGTGCAATATTGCGTCACCGTATAACGTGTCCCACCGGTGGGACACGCTGGCTTGAATAGCGTCCCACGGGTAATTACTTTCGTTTTATTGTGTCTATATTTTAGCTAGCAACGATAGTCTGACAGTAGCAGAGTTTTAGCTTCCGAGACCCTTTCGTTATTGAGAAACAATCACTCAAACCAAAACGGGGTCAACTAAGCAGCATTGTCGCGTCGGTGGTTCCTGGTTTTTTTCTATTTCCCTTTTAGACTTGTTTTAACCAGTGTTTATCCGCAATCAAACCAAATATGCAAAACATTAAATAACAACAATACCTAAAAGGGTCCCATGGGGCGACCGTTCCTCGAAGAGTGTGGGCCCAACAGAGAATAATTCCCCAAGGCGAGGGGAAATTCAAACGGGCCAGAGTGCATCGACGGCGCGGCCGTAACGTGCGCCAGCAGGAGCGAGAATTGAAAAAGTCGTTTGCTGATTTTGGGATTGCCTGCTGCGGCGCGTCGACTGGTTACGGTACCATGGCGCGGAATTTGGATAAGTCGTGCTGACACGACAAGCATCGCTTTCAGAAAAGTAAACGATTTCTAAACGGTAGGTTTCTACTAAGCAACGTAAGAGATAGCAATAGGAGGAAAAAAATATGAGGTGCTTCTAAAGCTGCTTTACAGCTGTTTTTTTCCTCTACTTCAGCCCACCTGATTCTGGAAAATTTTAAATATACTGTTGCATTTGACCTACTGATGGACCACGAGGTTTTTATTTAGGTCTTAGGTAGGTCAAGACATTGATCATATTTAAGTTGGAAAGAAGTTTCTCGTGGCGGAGATATCGATTTTTGAAAAGGATGTCCAACCGGTGGAACACGTGGTCGTGAATGGGTTAAAGGCATCGTGCGCGCTGAGTGCGACTTACCGTTTTTCCTGTTTGATTATTTGGTTGGTATGGTCTGAGAATGCACGGAGAGTTCGTTTAATCACCAAAGCACTAGTCTGAAGACATAGGGGGTTGAATATCTCAATTCCCGTCAAAAGAGGCCGACCGACCAGTCATCTGGCACAATTCGCTGGTGAAGGAATTCCTAGCGGTCATATTCATCTGTCAAAAAACTTTTTAGGGCTCATTCGCCATTCTCGTTTGCTGGAGGGATGCACACCCAAAAATATGAAGAAATTGAATATGATTCCTCTAATTAAGTGCTGGCGAACACTCGTAGTTAGTCGTGCTATCCCACTTCTGCGCGTTGTTTCCCCAACTTTTCATCTTTTCCCTTTTGAGATGACCAAATCTACCTTATCATGAGGATACCAGCACAACAGCCGTTTCAACGCGAATAGTGTCTTCAATCAGGGTAAATTGACAAAATGAGGTGTAACACAAACAATACGAGACAAATTTTATGCGCGATTTCGCCGTTGAAGCAATGATGAAAAAGTACAAGTGTCTAGGAACTCACGCCGATATGCTTTGTTCAAAAGTAAGCCGTGTACCATTTTGGAAGTTAGGTTCCTGTGCGGTGATTCCAGGTTAGATTTTAGATTCTGAAATGGATAATTGTAAACAAGGTTAAAACACAAAAAGGAAAGAAAAAAGCTATTTTTGCAACGTGTAGCTCAAAACGCAAAAGATATCATTGCTAATGTTGCTTGTACCACTAAGCCCAAATGGAGGGTGATTTGTGTTTTTTCACCTGGCTAAAATATGAATGATATTCTATCCTAGCTGAACTACTATTAATCTTCCATTGTTTTCAAATTTGTTGCACCCCATTGTACCGAGCTCTCAAATTGAACAATGCTTTCGCCTCTATTTGCTAATGAAATCACTAACTGAAAGAAAAAGCAAACTTGCACTTGAAGGCCTACCATCAGTAGTGTAGTTTGTTACTCTGCCGGTCTACATTCAAACTGCAAGACTTTGATAGACCGTGCACAATTCAATTCAAATAGGGCCATCACCAAACCCAGCGGCGCGACTCTTGTTTCCTTCCTGTCTCCACCGGTGTCTGCAATAAATAGGGTAACCTCCACTCGGTAATACAGTGCGTTGCAAAATTATACGACATACCCTAATTTTCGTGTTCGCGTGATTCGGCGAGACAAGCGGTGAACGCCAATCGATGCAGCACCTTCGAGAACCCCTGGGTACGAATCTTCACAAAATCAGAGCGACTAGCAGAAAACTAGCAACGGAAGTTGTCAACAACGACGGTTGCAAAATTATATGACATATCTGACGTTCTCGCGGAAATTTCGATTTTAGACCCTCTGTAACAGTTCGTTCATGATAAGACCCATTAGAAACATGAAGCTTAAAGTCTTCAGAATCGCCTTGATGCTTTACCACTTCGAAAACTTTGCTTCGCAAGTTCCCACTCAACTTTTGTGAACGCCCCTTCAATCTGCGCCCATTCGCTTATAACGGCTAGTTTAGGCGGAGCCGCAAGCTGGCGTGGTCTGCTCTGAATGTGAGTTCAACGCTCAAGAATACCTCACTTGTTTTTCACTGGGTTGGGGTCCTGAAAACCAGCCGGCCAATCCGCCAAAATGGCATGATCGGTCTAAAACCAAGCCTGCGTCGTCCTTCTGACAGGAAGTGAAGGCGGATACAAACTAGAAACAACTGGAAATGATTTTCCGACACAGTCTGATAATCTGTGAAGTTCATGGATCATGTCTCAAGAACCTGGTCCACCAATTGAAGCCGGGTAGACACCTTATTCTTTCCCCATACATTCTTCTCCAGAGTTCCTACACCAGGATAAGCGTTGGCCCTTTTGTAGATCTCTCCTACGCTTAGAATACCCAGTTAAAATAAATAAATGGATCTGAATATATCAGGCTTATTCGGCTAACTTGCTTTCGATCTATAGAAAAAAAAAGAATTTCGAAGGATCCACATACGGACCCGATCTAACCTAAAGTAGGAACTTTGGAGAAGAAAGAATAATGTATTGGTCCAGATTCAGGTGGCATGGCAAGCTGGATCAGGTTTTGCAACTGTTCACAGATTACCAGACTGTGTCGGAAAATCATTTCCAGTTCTTTCTAGTCCGCATCCGCCTTCACTTCTTGTCAGTAGGACGACGCGGGCTTCGTTTTAGGCCGATCATTCCAAATTTTTAGGACGGCCGGTCGGTTTGCAGGACCTCAACCCAGTGGAAAACATAAGAGGTATTCTTTAACGTTGAAATCACATCCAGAGCAGACCACGCCAGCGTGCGGCTCCGCCTAAACCAGCCGTTATAAGCGAATGGGCGCAGATTGAAAGGGGCGTTCACAAAAAGTTGGGTGGAAACTTGCGAAGCAGAGTTTTCTAAGTGGTCCAGGGTCAAGGCGACTTCGAAAACTATTAACTTGATGTTTCTAATGATTCTTACCATGAACGGACTGATACAGAGGGTCTTAAATCGAAATTTCTGCGAGAACATCAGCTATGTCGTATAATTTTGCAACGGTCATTTTTGACAATTTCTGCTACTAGTTTCCTGCTAATTGCTCTAAGATTCCATTAAGATTTGTACTCAGAGGTGTTCGAGGATGCTGCATGGATTGGCGTCAACCGTTTGTCTCCTCGAATCACGCTAAGTTCGGAACCGCGGAAATTGGGGTATGTCGCATAATTTTGCTACGCACTGTAGAGTGCACATGGAAAAAATGATAGCTGATGCCTTCCTTTTGAGCACTTTTAGGGAGGATCGCTATCGAGATGGATAGTTGGTGTCGGGACCAACCCACAAACACGGCGGAATTCAGCGTGCTTGTGCTCTTGTATATCCGTTTGTTTGTCCGCATTCGTGGGTCCGAGATCGTGTGCTTCCAAGCATGCACATGTGGGATCCACAGCCTCACCATGGTTCTACCACGTGGACAGCGCATAGATTACACCACTCCATGCGTGAGTAAAATAAATCAGCGTCATTGGCCATTGATGACAGATGGAGAGCAAACCCCTCAATTTGCCGCTGAAACTGATCAACATGCCGTTCTTTGATGTTTTGCTACGGGGTATTTTGTAACTATAGTCTATTCTGTTTGAAAGCAGTATTCGCGATGTAGGCCTCCAATCTCGTTTCACATCTCCCTTAAAGGCACTGTTCGCGATAAACTTCATCCTCGAATTTTTTATGACAAACGCTTCTCGTGGCTCTCAGAAGCAGAACAGCGTCGAAAATACGGGATGAAAAGCTACCCAGGAGCTGCAAAACGGCTTAGAAAAGTGGGCTAGCCCCGTCGCTGTGGGCAAGTCCGGCCCCTTTCCGCCCCTCGACCTGAACAAAGGAACACTCGAAATCGTGAGTTGAGCGATGGTTTCCGATCAAAAGCCCCGTTCTTCCCTTCATTCTCAACTTCTCTCTTTACTCTGGTCAGCTCGCATACATTGGCTGCAAAAGACGGAAGTTACAAGCCTCGGACAACTCGTCCACCATTTCCCTAGCTCAATTTCTAAGGGACCATGACTCCATTCCCAGAAGGTCTTGTACGATTCCAGAAGCATCATTGGAAACAGAATGGGACCGGTTTCAAGATAGGCAAAAAAACAGAGTAGCGATTTCTATCGCGAACAGTGCCTTTAAATGTATGCAGCTTACTTTCTTTGTGCTTCAATCACGCAAGGAGCGGCTGATGGACATAGAGAGTCGTGAGATGGATTTGTTAACATGCCCAATCAATGAAACAGTTTCAATGGGTTCGAAAAATTTTGTTGTTAAAATTCTGTTCAAAGGCAGTGTTCATGATGAATATCACACTCGAGTTCGATCCAAAAATGGAATTGTTTGGCCGTGAGGTAACTAATTGTGAAGAAACAGTGAAGAAAAACTTTGAGAACAAGCTAAAATGATGTTTTCTAACGTCTAGGGGGTGGACGAGAATTATGGGCCCAACCGATTTCCGCAAGCACGCGCTAATCGCGAAATCTGCGCGAATCGATCAGGCCGGACGCGGCAGAGTTGCTTGGCAGTTCGCCATCGAAACGTGTGCGGCGCCACAAACTTCTCCGAATGAGGGGCGGATCGGGATAGGTAGGCTCACTGGGATAACTTTCAAAGCCATTTTTATCGATTTTTGGCTCGTTTTGCAGCTTTCTTCGACACTATCTTCTCCATCGTCTGCTAACTTAGTGTTTCACACTGAGTCCTCGAGAATGAGATTTATCGTAAACGCGACAAGATATTTTTAATTTTTAACTTTTTTGACTTCTTTGTGGCATTGCCAAATCGTTGCTCTTGAGAGGAGGCTAAATTTTCAAAAATATTTGTTTGTAAAGAATCGAAAAAATGAAAATTTCATAGAATAAAAATTTGGTCGCTCCAGCCTATAGAAACCATCACCTGAAACCATTGCGAACACTTTGTGACGCAGTTGAGCTCGAAATTGAGGCTTGAACGATCAAGTCTGTGGAACTGCTGGAAAAATCTATCTTTCCGCACGACGACGCCCGCCGACATGTAACAAAAAATGTCAAAGAAATTTTTACAGGCGCTTCGGTGGGATGTCTTACCACAGCGGCTGCACTCAATAGACATGAATCCTCCAGACGAGGGCTTGCTCCGGTGGATAATCTATGACCTTGCCGAGCAGCACTCACTTTTCTGGAAAAAGCCTTAGAAGCAGTGATCACGATAAGTTTCAACTCCACGGTTTAGGGAAGGTCTAGTTTCCTATATAGCAAGGCATGCTTAAAAAGGGCACCAAAGCGGCCTTTCTGGCTGAAATCGGCCCTCTCTTGTTTACCATGATTTTTGAGCGTGGAAGAATTGAACGCTATGAAGGATGATGCTTATCAGTGCAATCAAGCGATCAGCTAACTTATCAGCTTTTCCTTGACTTGATAGATCCTGTAATTTAAGGGTTTATTTGTTCATGACGGATGGCGGTCATTAGGCTTTTGGGGTTTACTTTGGGCTCAAAGTGACAACTTCGGGCTCTTTTGGGGCTCTTCCTGGCTTGTTTTCACGCGTTCTTTCGACGTTAACGAGACAGTGTGCCCCTCCACTAACCATTCCTAGTGAAAGCTGAAACACATTTTTCCTCGTGAACACTGCCTTCAAGTTGGTACCGTTCAAGTTCCAAATCAAAGACAGAGAGAGACATTCTCTTGACATAGTATATGTAAAGTGTTGTAACAAGTAGTAGCAAACGATTGAAATCAGTTGAGTGAAATAAGATGTCTTTCGAATGACGCTCTAAGGTTGCAGAAACTCACGAAACTTATTTTTAGCCTCAATAGATAGCGGAAGGGCTAGCGCTGCATGTAACATCCGAACTATCAGGTTGATGCAAAATTTTTTCACGACTTTGAATAAAAAATATTTATTTCAAAAAAAAACGAGACTCACTCAACGAAATGATTTCCATCACCCTGAAGGATCCTTTGCCACCGATTGGGCAGATCACGATTTCCCGACGCGTAGAACTCTGGGGCCGGATGCATCAACTCACACGGAGGGGCAAGGGTAGGGGCAGGGCAGGCGCCCCGAGAGTCAGTGCCCTGCCCCGTATGCACATGCGCTCGATGGCGTCGGGGCAGCTCCCAGATACTCGAGGGGGGCGAGCCTCACTTCCACCAGGACGCCAGCCTTCCTTCCATGACAAGGCTGGCGTGCCAGTGGAACGAGGCTGGCGCCCCCACCGTCTCTTCGCGGCGGGACCGTCCTACCCCGGTTCTCACCCGCACTGGTTACGCGGGTCATCCCAAAGCCAATAATTTTGGTACCCTAGGATTTGCTCCGTTCTCAACGTTTCCTCGCCATTCAAGATGATTTCTAACTTTATTATACTTATGAAACACTGGAGAACGATGAAAATTTATAACAGTAATCAGAATACTCCTCATTTTAAAGGTAGTCTACGCGAATGTTCACAGACGTACATACAAAGCGAGGCGGCTTCCTCAATCTTCTTCGTTTTTTCTCATTTCACTGTAATACCTTTGCTAACACACAGTCTTTGTTTATGAAAATCGCCGAATCTGAAGATACAGTGATCTGTGGAAACCACCTCACATAGAAAAAAAACACAAAAATCGCAACTTTCACGGTTCAGATGTCCACACAATGGGATACTAATAAAGTGGCAGATATATGAGGAAGGAAAAACAACATGTTACAGCATAACGATGCGAGTAGATGCCAAAGTTCCGCAGGTTCAACATTGCCTTTGCATTCCAATCGTTCCTCGTGCGGTCCCGAAGTTACGTAATCCTGCAATGGATACAATCTTCATCAGAAAGACTGCATAACAAACTTCACTGCAAAAGGAACTACCTCCTGAGCTGTCTAATTACATCCACCATCAACGAAGGCGCACTTATAATCGCGCACATCGTTTGCCTGAAAATCGAAGTTTTAACTGGTGGTTAGGTGCTGCGAAGGAACGGTAAAAATACCTATTGATGAGCTGATAGCTTCTCGAACCCGTCTTCCATGGAGTTCAATCAGATCATTTTGGAGGAGTTGCCTTCTTTCATCTCGGCAAGACGACGAAGATCCCACAAACAAAAACATCAGACGGTGGAATAGTGCCCTGAACCCAACGTAAATGAATAGATAACCTCAATCTACAGAGGTTTTTGAAACGGAATTCTGAGTCGGAGTTGTGAAAGCAGAAGAATAATAATGAAGTGGTGAAACTAATGACGAATATGAGTGTTGAGATTGTGTGCTCCAACGTTGAAAACCTGCTCGATTTGCAAATCATGCAACGCGATGCAGAGGGCTGGCTCAACGGTGGTCGGAGCGCCGTCCCCCTCGAATCTCCGCCCACAATTACGGTTCAAGGCTGGCCCCCCTTGAGCGAAAATGAACGAGGCTTGCCCCCCTCGAGTGCCTGAGGCTAGCCCCAGCGTAGTGTACGCAATTAAGTACGGCGCGCGCCATTTTACGGCTGAAACCCGCGATCGATTAGCCGAGCGCAGCTGAGAATTCTTCCTGCGTTGGCTTGCTTTCCATTTTGTTTCTTTTTCTCTGCTTAGATGCAGCTGAGTCTCTTACGACAGCAGTACGACTACGCAGAATGAAGGGTAAAAAGTAAAGTTGCACACGAACGAAATTTTCGAAAAATTTGCGGAAGATTTTTCGAAATTTTTTTCGTTCGTTTGAAATTTCGTCGAACGAAATTTTTTTCATTTTTCGTTCGTTCGACATTTTTTTTTCGAAATTTTACAACTATAGTAAAAAGGTTATGCTAGTCCGATTGCCCTTGCGCTCGAGGTTTTGGCTTACGAGCAGAAATGGTCAGTTAGCAGAATTGTACCCATGCGTACTGAAAATATCACACCATGAGTAACACTCATGATCAGGCGGAAGGCATTCGTCACGTATCTATTTTTTTCACAAAAATCATACATTACTAAATTTTCTATCGATATTTAATTCAAATGTACAAACAACAGCAGTTCTGGCGATCACGTTTTTTAAAGATTTTTGAAAAATGCCCTCTATTCAATTGAAGGATTGCCGGATGCGAACATAAATTCTCGCCTAAACTTTTTTTTAAACCAACTCATAAAACATCAAATTCGCCACACATATCTTTCAAAATTCAAACGATTTGCCGGACAAAACTGGACAAAAAATAACGAAATTTGGCTGGTAATAAGAATGGTTCCTCGAAACACTCAGCTTTACGTGTGTCGAGAATCGCTCCTCCCAAGAAAAATTATAGAACAATTTGTGAACAAAATGTTCTGAAACTACCTTTTTCGAAAGTTGTCCATTGTAATGAAGATTGCGCAAGGATTAAGGAAGCATTATGGAGGACGTAGGTCAGCGCAGTATTATAGAATTTTTTCAATGAAAAATTCAAGAAAAAGTTTCAAAAGCATGACTCATAAAGAGAAGTTATCAATAAGGAAATCATTTCTACTATAAGCGAGAGCTTCAAACCGATAACTGTGAACAAGAAGTGGAAATAAAAGAATAATGTCTGAGAAATAGAAAAAAAGTCGATTCATGCGGCGTCGCCGCATTCTTGCCCCAGCCGGGGCAGCCGCTGCCCCAGCTTCCGAGCCGGGGCAGTCAGGGGCAGTGCCCCTAACTGCCCTTGCCCCTGCCCTGGCAGCTTAGCATGCCGGTTTCGCTGCCCTGCGTGCCCCGCGCCTGCCCAAACCCCGACATTCGCGTTGATGCATCCGGCCCCTGGCTGTTTCGAGTCGAAGTATTCTACTGAGGCCATTTTGACCTCGTCATCGTTAGTGAACATCGAGCGGGACAGATGATAGTCGGAAGGGGAAAGATCTGGGCTATATGTAGGGTGAGGGAGAGCTTCACAGCCCAGGCCCAGCAGTTTCTGTCGCTTTGTCAGGGGTACGAGTGGCCGAGCACTGTCGTGAAAACGGCAAACAGAATCTGCTGGACCCGGGCTGAAAAGTTCTTCCTCACCCTCCATATAGCCCAGATCTTGCCTCTTCCGACTACCATCTGTTCTGCTCGATGCAGCACCTCCTGGAAGGGAAACAGTTTACTAACCATGACGAAGTCAAAATGGCTTTAGAAGAATACTTTGACTCAAGACAGCCAGAGTTCTTCGCATCGGGAATTCATGACCTGCCCAATCGGTGGCGAAGGATCCTTGAATGAGATGGAAATTATTTTGTCTACTGAGCTTTGTTCGTTTTTGAAATAAATGTTTTGATCAAAGTCGTGGAAACTTTTGCATCAACGTGATAGAAAAACTGCTCACGTTCGAAACCTTCTTTCCAGCGAAGGAAAGGTTCACATTGCATTTAGTTAACTATAGACGAATTGGAGAACTGACCGGTATGTGGAAGTGAAGTGATTGGACTGTATACATGGAAAACCCAACCGTAGAGGCACTTACTCATTCAGATTGAACTTGATGAGGGGTTTCCGCTCTTAGTGTTAGCTTCCATTTTCTGGCGAAAAAATGTAGCCGAGAATATGAAATTCAGAGATGCTGTTCTGAAGCGCTTCCAGCAGAGTTTTTGTTTTTTCTTCATTTATGTTCTATTTTTTAAAGGCAGCATTCACTATCGTAAACGCGGCTGAGATAACTACTCAAAGGCAGTGGTCGCGATCAAATATGCTTCTCTTCTTTTCCTCTCTAAACCCTTTTCTGGGTTTTGAATAGTGGGATGAATAAGATAAAATCGCGAAAGAGACGCTGTTTTGGGCCGAATTTGAAGCCTCAACTTTCTTGTCTTTTGATGGTGGACGAGCCCACTCCACATCATCGGCATCGATGATCTCTAACATAAAGAACATCAGCTAGCTTGAAATTGAATTTCAATCAATGAACATTGACTCATCTAGTCAAGAAGATTGACTGGAGTGCTTTCTTTCATTCCTCAACTGTTTTTATTAGGTAAAATTGCATTTATTTCTTCCTCTGAATGTCCATGATTTTTCACTGCTCGGCATGAGACTGCGATCATTTTGGGCGGCGCTGTGCACGCGTGCACGGACTGGCATCTTTGGGCCCTAAAAACTCTAATTCTAGCCCGTTTTTCCCCGCGCTACCTTCATAGTTTTTCAGCTGTTTTCGATCTAAGCTGATTTTTGTAGTTCTTTTTCGATAACGTTTCTCATCGTGACCACTGCCTTTAAATAGGATGTAGTTCAGAACACAACGCCTACACATTTTGAAACGTGAAAACTACGCACAATGTCGCTACACGAGTAAGAAGTCCTTCCGCCCTGTATTTCTCCGCCCCCCCCGTAATTGCGTCCTGCTCCAAAACAGGAGACCATTCCCACCGTCGTCGATGTAAGTGGTTTACCTATTGCACCTGTTGTACCACCCACAATCGCCGCTGACGGTGGGAGTGGCCCGGACCCCCTGTTTTGGGGAAGGCCGCAAACACAGGGGGCGGAGAAAGAGAGGGCGGGGCAACCACTCACTCGTGTAGGGGCATTGTGGGTCGTTTTTGCCGCTTTAAAATGCGAAGGCGTTGTGTCCTGAGCCATACCATTTTATTTTCGTAGTTATCTCACTGTCAGCCACGTTTGCAAGCGTGCACGCTGTCTTTAGCCAACCATAAATGACCTGCCGAAAAGTCGACAGCCTCACTCATCCTGATCGCTGCTGGCGAACTTAGTGTGATTTTTACTCTGAACTATGCCCTCAACGAAGCATACACTTATTTGTAGCTCGCCTTTTAGGCTATGACATTTGTTGCTTCAACTCTGGCCGAATTGATGAATGTTTCAGATGTTTTTCGTGGTAAAGCATCAGAGACTCTGGGAATCTCTTGTTCCTTTTGTTTTTTCTATCGACGCACCACCGCCTCGAATTAGCTCAGCAGCCACAGAAATCTTCCTTGTGTGAAAATCTTATTGACGTCTGAACGCTTCTATTAGTGACCTAGAAGCAACAGATCAGAGAAAACGCATCCATTTCGAAGCACAGAGCTATGTAGCTGTGTACGAGCACTCTTCCATGAGGATGGCGAAATATTGAGATTTTCTTCAATGCCTAAAGTCGTTAAAAATTTTGAATCAGTTGAAAAAATTACCAACGTAGTCCAACTCACTTGTATGCTTGTACTTCGCGCACTCATGCAAGCCACGATCCTTCAAACTTCGCAGGGCTCCGCTGCGAGTTCAGCTAGCGTCAGCATGGATTCTAATGAGACTTTGCTTTAAATATTGAAGGTTGGCGCAAACTCGGTGCCATATGCTATAACACAGGTGGACCGAGTTTGCGCCAACCTCCAATGGGGAACGCAAAGTCTCATTAGGATCTATGCCAATATTATGAGTATGAGTCCAAGTGCATGAGCTCAGTTAATCTCGGCTGTCACAGAGACACGCTCGTTAAACGTAGTGTCTATGATAATAAGTGTCTTCCAGTATTCACTAGAAATCCATAGGTCCAGGACCCATTGCAATACTATGTCGAAAAAGCCGCTTACATTATTGTCCGAAACAGCCCCATACGACCTTGAACGTCAATATTGAGGGCATTCCCCGCCACTTTTCCCGTCGACCGCCGACGATCAATGTAACCAATAAGAAAATCAAATTCTGCGAAGCAACTGACGATCAAAAAATTACAGTCTATCCCACATGAACATGCTACAGTACGATAGAAACGCTGACGAAAAAGGAGGAAGATAGCAAGAAGTTTCTATCTCTCTGGCAATTCAGAGCACCAATGAAGACATCACAGTATGAGAGTCTGAGATTCATTAGTACAAACAATGGGCTACGATCGAGTTTCTCTCCGAGAATTGCGTGCTATTTTCTCCGTAACTCGCCTTCCATAAATCCAGTTTAAATCAATGGCGGGCTTCAGATGAGAATTGAGGTTTGGTAGCACCAACCCATTAGTTGTCCTTTATTACATACTCCGCCAACGCGTAGCTAGATGCCTCTCACGGAAACCAGAGATGCCCAGGGTTTCGGAGGCATCTAGTCTAATTTGGCACAAGAATTTACGTAATTTACGGAAAGTTTAGCCTCAGTTGGTGAAATTTTGGCTACAGCGCCCGCATATTCTTCGTAAATTCTCGCTACGGCACCCGCATATTCTACGCTTATTCTCGTTGCATGACACGGTCGATCGACCGACCCAGTCTTTGATCTGTACCTAGAAAGACGATCTCCGCTGCGATCGAGCGGATCGCCGTTTCTTCCCCACGGCCTGCAGCATACCAGCGGCCAAAATTATCCGTGGCAAGGTTTTGCAGAGGCGACACGGGGTCACCCTCCACGACCACCCACAGAGTGTCAAGTTCTCCGTGGGTTGACTGTGCCAACACTGTTCAAACCGCGTTCCTGCGTTCCGCGTAGCCAACGCGGGTTTGAGATTGAATTCAACATAGGCTGTCGCGAAATCCGTAGATTCTCG
Organism: Aplectana chamaeleonis; assembly: GCA_029168955.1. NCBI lineage: Eukaryota > Metazoa > Nematoda > Chromadorea > Rhabditida > Cosmocercidae > Aplectana > Aplectana chamaeleonis. Next base: position 37,972 of record JAPDOI010000781.1, read on the forward strand.
CTACAAAATTATAGCGAGCATATACGGGTTTAGCGTCAGAGAGAACAGTGGCTCGAACGACACAAGAATATGCGGGTTTTAGCTATCGTAGCTGAAACTCTTAAATTCTCGCTACATGGAATGGGGCGGCGTTTCAGGCCGCGCCCTCGGAGGCATCTAGCTACGCGTTGGCAGAGTAGATGGGCAACTAGTGGGTTGGTGCTATCAAACCCCAAAGGCAGCAGCCGACTGCAACATGAAAGCTGCTGCTGGATGTATCCTCGGTTCCCAAGTGTGATTTATTTCCGTTCATCGCGTGTGCGTGCGCGCGTACACTGCGTCTCCTCCCCACACTTTCTCGCTGTCTCTACCCTCGCTTCGCACAAGCACGCGAGGGAACAGAGTAAATCAGGCTAGGATCCAAAGGATAGTTACCCTCTATAAAACGTCGTAATTCACATCATCCGAGACGCGAGCGGCACGCGCGACGCCTCGGCCTCCGTATGCCCTACGCTCTCTCACTGTCTCTAACCTCCGCTCCGCACCAGCGCGCGTAGGAACCAAGTGAATTTCGCCGTTTTGTAAAATGTAGACCCGAATAACTTCGAAAAACACGATTAATTTATTTTTTGCCCTCAATCTCGGATTGATTTGGGCTCTCGTTGGTAATCAGACACCGAGTAAGGAGAGCTTTTCATAAGTCATGAAAGCGTGAATTTTTCCGCATTCACAGAATCGAAATTGTCAGTTAGTCGAAAATATTCGAAAATTTCAATATTTTCGAATAACTGACAATTCAGAATCAATGAATGCGGAGATTTATACCCTGTCATGATATATGGACAGCTTCACTACTACTTGTATGAAAAGATGTCTAAAAATTTAGAAACGGCTCAGGTTATTCTGACAGTGAAGCGAAAAAAGTGATTCATTGAATAATTCGAAATATTTCGTGCCTAACTGTGCGCATTTTTTGCCTCTGAAGCTATATTCATGTGCTCATTGGATTTTCAGTTCCCTCCTTTCTCTTGCTTCAGAGTTTCCACGAGGTCTTGCAAAACAGTGTTTTGATAGTTATTCGTGTAGAACAGGACATGAACAATCTGTGTTAAGTATTCCCTCTATGCCTCAGGGTATTCCAAGGGAGGACGTTTTCATTGCTTTGCAAAAAGATAGGGCGTTTTCATTGCTCCGAAAAGAGAAGAGAGGAGCTCAAAAGACAACTTTGGGGTTGATCAGAAGGGAGAGGGGGGGGATTTGTCTTCTAGCAAAACTGTCTTCTGGCCGTTGTTCTCGGTGCTAATTACGACTTTGAGGTCTATTCGTTGGTTTCTTGAAGACTTTGGCTAATTTGATCATAAGAATCCATCGGTGAGAAATCAGGGGATCCAATAGCGATTTACAGAAATCTACGGCGAATTTGGCTCGGAATCTTTCCTGTGGTCATTTGGAACGCTCGACACGAATCTGTAGTTTTCTTCCTCGAATTTAGTAGTATATGGAAGGTTGCAGTGGGTGAAAGTTACTTTGGTCAATTTCTCAGATTTGGCTCAAAAACTTTTCTGTGGGGAACAGACAACACGAAGAGGTCCATTTGTCGATTTTCGAGAAAAAATTAGGTGGGGCAAGTCTTCCGTAACCTTCATTATCCCTCAGGAAACGGACCCTGGTTTCGTGTGCAGCACCCCAAGTGAACCGCAGGAAAAAGTTGTGAGCCAAATCTGAAGATATTTTTCTATACACCGAGAAAATATCACCGTGCCTGTGCCTCCCTTATTTACCTGTTTGCGAAGCTATAAAAATGCCCTTTTTGTAGTTCCCTGAGGCATGTTGATAATTTCCAGCACGGATTATGTATGCTCTACCACATACCTACATCAATCCAAAGACAGTTTAGCAATACATCTCGGGAAGGGAAAAGCACTCTTTAGTTAGTGTTGCCTTAGGCCAGCAGTGCCCTTTCATGTTGTTCATCTAGCTGCTCCATCATTCTCTTAGATGAGCTCACGTGTGAAAAGATTGCACGTTTTTTCTTGGTCGGGCTGTTTTGCTGCCCTATTCTTTTCTTGATTACGTTCTGATTTTCTCGAAAGCAGCGTTCGCTCAGAAAACCTGATTTGGTTTTTATTCTCAATCCAGTGTTTGGACCATGTGGAGACTGTTGGCAATCTTAAGACCTCTATGTCATGTACGCATAATAGAAAAATTGCACCGCGAAAATTGCTCTCTGGCCTTAAACGGCGTTTTCCCGGTCGAACATCTAGCACGAGGAACACAAGCGCCACAAGGGTTTCAGGCCACTCAAAAATCATGCTGCTTGTTTTCGAGAGACCGTCGCATTCAATCTTGTGTATTAGAGGCTTCTTTCTTTCAGAGAGTTTTCTACAATGCAGCATCAGAAGGAGTGATCCAAGCCAAGGAGTTTAGGATGCTAATCCATTTGGGTTGTTTAAACTTGCGAAGTCTGCGTATTGAACATAACACACCAAGATAGACTTTAAAAAAGGAAGTTGAATTTTCTGGGATTTTTTACGTGTTTTTTCTCCAAAATTTGAGTGTCTTTGTGGCCTATTCGCTGTATATCATAACTTCCCAAGGCTACCAAAAAAATTGGATACGGCTTTTTCTTGCATGTATGCATACTGTCTTTAAAGGCAGCATACACGCTCAAAAATGATATCAATTTTATGGAATGAATCGAAGGTCTGAAGCTGTTAATATTCAAGAGATAACGAAAAACCGGAAGAAAATCGGCTGAAATGAAGATATAACGGTTCGTTCTATATTGGCCCAGATGTGGACGAGTTTTACCGCATTGGCTGAAATAGCGGAGCCAGCGACAAATTTGTTGGGATAACGACGCTAATGTACTCTTACGGCCCTTTCTGGAACTCTTACGACCTTAGAAGCGTAAAAAATGAGCCGAAATGACCGTAATCGAGCCTTGAACATTTGTATTGAAGGGCGGGCCCGTATCGGTGAGCGGAGAAAGGATAATTTTGTGACTCAATACGGCTCAAATACGGACGTTTTAACTCGTTTTCAACTCTTCCAACTTCGTGAGGGCTCTTCTAGGGCCCTCAAGATCCCACTAATGTAGTTATCTCAACAACTTTTTCGAGCGTGTCTGCTGCCTTTAAGCTCCCTCACGCAAATGTTATCAAGAATTTATTTTGGAGCCATTTTCTCTGTTGAAAAGTAAACGCACTAATACTATGTACTCACGGAACGTTCTCCACCGGCTCTTGCACGACATATGTCTCGAAACGAAATCACCATCCAAAGAGCATAATCTTCCATTGCGAGACAAGAGGACTAAGTTTCTTCCGCGATTAAGTATGAGCAGATAAGACTAGCATGATGTGAGTGCTTACCGAGGGAGACAGCATCAAAAATTGAACGTTGAGAAATATTCGTTTATGTTTTGCGAAAAAAAGGGGAAATAAAGTTCGCCGAACATCTATGGAGATGTGAGAATTTTACCCAAGGGGCTGCATCTACAGCTGACCATTTACATTGTTGTTCATGTTCCAAACCGAGTCGAAGATAAGAAATTGCACTTTTTAGAAACCAACCCCAAAAAAGTCACATTGTAGGAAGTTCGAATACATGCTGGTTCAGAACACTATTTTCGGCTTGTTTCTTTTTTCTTAGCAAAATGGACAATTTTCGGCTGGTTAAGAAGAGAACAGATTTTTCTCAGCTTTTCGATATTTTTCCTCTCACGAATGCTGCTATCGACTATTTTTTTTCTAGTTCAGGCTGTGTTTATATGCTACCTTTTCACTTTCTTTTTGAAAGAATTACGTTCCTTGAAAGGGAACCTCAAGTGGGACATTCTGTCAATTATATCTCGCGCCACTTTTTGTTTTAAAGTTACGAGTTTTTGCTTTTCGGTTGCGAAATAATAGCGAAACTATGATTTCTAGCTTATTCTTCTTATTACAGTAATCAAAACACAGAGCAAAACCGTTCGAGCACCGTACTCCAGTTCGGTCGCGAAATAAAACGCGTTCTGTGTGAATGCACAAAAGAGCGCATTTCAGGCCTGTATCGTCCCGTTTACTTTTAGGACGTGCTAAACTGAATGTGGCATGTACAATGGGAGCAGATTTTTGTGAAACCGACCGAAAATACGTTTGGTAAGAGGAATGCATGGTATGCGATGGAGATACAAATGGTTTTGACTCCACTTTAACACAGCTTCGTAATCGGTTTGCCTTATTCATTGAAGGAACGCTCCTTTCACAAATCCTAACGCGCTCCTCTAGGCTAATGTTTACTGCAAACTCGATATAGTACTACACATTTGAAGCATGTGCTTGAAAGATGTTTTCGAAATCGAAGGCACGCTTAAAAGTTACCGGAATGATATCCTTCACGCTTCGCAAGCACGCAAATACATAGAATCACATCCCTTCACCTTTAAGAAGTGACAAAAGCAATGACTAACAACGCAACAACTGCGTGAGAACTGTGTTCTTCCAATCACTAACTCCTGAGAAAACTCTCAAAATGAAAATAGCTTATTCTGTATAAATGATATAATTTTTAGGCCTACTAACTCTCCTAATTTTGGGAGGGGAGAAAAACTTAGGTTCGTGCGAAGATTTTGGTGGTTGAAAAATCAGGCGCGAATCACTTCTCTACTAATCTTCCAAGGTACTATCGCAGCGGGGGTCACTGTGGTATCGCACTTGACCACGCCCATTTATCCGTGTCGCAACGACTTTCCTGATTTTGGAAGGGAAGGAGAACCCCGGGTAGGTGCTCAAATTCGGTGCGGTACGGTAAAATGGGCGTGGCCAAGTGAATCGCGCCATAGTCCCCCCCCTCCTCTTGCTAAGATAGCACCTGTTCTAAAATATACTAATCAATCTCCACGCTCGCAGACACAATCCTGGTGTCATCTGAATAGCGAAGTGTCTACGACGCCAAAGAAAAAACGGCGTATTATGCGTGTAATGTGAAGTTTGGTGCCATCAAACACAAAACTTTCAGTTTACGGCTTGGTTGGATTGTGGCGCTCAAACGATTTCTCTCTGTATTTCGACTATTATCTTTCCTTCTCCGTATTCTATACCAGAAGTGATCCCATTTTTACTTCTACAGAGTTGTAGAACTATTCAAACCATTATACTCTTCCGGATTACTTCTCCTTCCCTGCCAGTCAGGAGACATCGCCCCAACGAGTTCAAGTGGTCAAACATCTTGAGTTGGTCTGCGTGAACAATCAGATTTCCAGGGATACTTTGTAGTAGCTTAAACAATTTTCATCTATTTGAAGGCAGTGGTCACGATGAAAAATGTTACCGAAAAAACTAAAAAAAATCAGCTTATCGAAAACAGCTGAAAAAAAAATGAAGGTAGCGCGGTGGAAAACGGGCTAGAATTAGAGTTTCTAGGGTCCAAAGATGCCAGTTCGTGCACGCGTGTACAGCGCCGCCCGAAAATATGTGAGTCTCATACCGAACAGCCAAAAATCATCGACATTTAGAGGAAGAAATAAATGCAAATTTAACTAATAACAACAGTTGAACAATGAAAGCAAGCACTTCAGTCAGTTTTTGACAAGATGAGTCAATGTTCATTGATTGAAATTCAATTTCAAGCCAGCTGATGTTCTTGATATTAGAGATCATCGATGCCGATGATGTGGAGTGGGCTGGTCCACCATCGAAATACAAGAAAGTCAGGCTTCAAATTTGGCCCGAAACAGCGGTTTTTCGCGATTTTTTCTTATAGGTCTTACTCCTCGAGACCCAGAAAAGGGTTTAGAGAGAAAAAGACGACAAGCATATTAGATCGCGACCACTGCCTTTAGAGGCAGTGTTCACGATCAAAATCGTTGTTCTGTTTCTCCGCCTATCTTGAAAATGGCCCATGCTGGTTCCAATGATGCCTCTGGAATCGTACAAAACCTTTGGGAACGGAGTCATGGTTCCTCAAAAATTGAGCTAGTTAAACATGGTGGACGCGTTGTGCGAGGCTTGCTCCTTTCGTCTTTTGCAGCCGATGTATGCAAGCTGACCTAAGTAAAGAGAGAAGTTGAGAATGAAGGGAAGAACGGGGCTAATGACAGGGAATCATCGCTCATCTCACGATCTCGAGCATTCATTTGTTCACGTCGGTGGGCGTGTGTTGAGCTTTTGGGGTTTGCCTTGCGCTCGGAGTGGCAACTTCCGGCTCTTTTGGAGCTTTTCCTGGCTCGTTTTTATGCGTTCTTTCAACGTCAACGTTACAGCGTGCCCCTCCGCTACCCATTCTTAGTGGAAACTGAAACACAATTCTTATCGTTACCCTGCCTTTAAGCAATTGTTTGTTGCCATAAGGCCTAGCTGAACGCCGCAATGGCATGTCTTGAACACAGATAGACGTGCGACGCGATCTCGATCGATGCTCATGTTTTTCAACCCATCGCGTCGTGCGGCGATCGGTCTCCGAAAAAGGCCTAAGTGTTGGGTCGTCGATTCTAGGTGGTTCAAGTGGACAGACTAGCTCAGCTCCCCCCCCACTATCTGAACTCCAACTAACTCACCGCTTTACACTCCACATAATATTTTTTGCCGAAGTTCACTAAATGCGGGGTTTACTGCCGGCCTAGGTTATTCCGACCGTGACTTTTCCATGTTCAAAAACTTCTTCAAGTGGAGTGAGACTACGAAAACGGGGAAAATAGCAATGTCATCGCGCGTATTGTTTTCAATTGAATGCTCTTATCCCTTCCACTTTTTTCTCGTTGAATTAATATCCTTACGTAGAGTCTGTTTCCAATCTATTTCTTTGTCCACATTCCGCAGTTGCTCACATCAACTGTGCTCGCATTTGTCTGTCATCGTTCTTGACGGCATAATTACTATTCAATGAAAATTATTTGCTATTATTTGTGCAACCACGTCAATAGACGTTGCATATCGGCTAGTCAACTATGCGAATTGCATCCCACATTGAGGATGTTTGTTTCCAGGGTGGAAAACATCATTCATCATCACCCTTGTCCAGATGTAGAACCGAAATTGCCGATAAACACGAGTCCTACTTGCCAAAGTGCGATCCCTCGTTTTCAGCCCGTCTAGTCGCGCCGAATCATCGCTTTCGAAGACCCAAGGGGATTTCCCACTTCTGAGACCGCCTCCAGCCACACTCTTTCTCCCGGCAGTTCATTGTCACTCAGCCTCTGTTTATCGGCCGTGTTTGCGCAACATTTTCATGGGCCCGAATCTCACTACTTTTTTTTGTTAAGCAGTATGACCCTCATACGTAGCAATAAATACTAAATTCAGCTACACTAACAGATTTCAAATTCGGGAATACGAAGGGCGACTATCGCACCACTAGCCTTAACCTTGTCTCTGCCGAAGATTCACACTGTCGTACTTCTGATATTATTTCCAGGGTTGAAAATGGAATGCCCAGAAGACGAAAATCAGCATTTTCGAGACCTACTTTTATCGCTTTTTATCGCGGTCAAAAAAGACCTGGGGCCACCCATTTCTTTCTTAGCTTCATAATAGCGCACGTGCACCATTTCTCATCTTCCGTGACCTTTCGGTTCAAAAAGCGCTGTTTGTGACCGCGTGTTGCTCATTGGCGCGCGAGGTGTTGAGCAGCGATTTGAAGACGATTTGTTAATTTCGCTAAGCTTGTGAGGCACCCAGGCTTCGAGTTTTTCGGCAACTCCTTTTCGGTGAAGATGATTGAGGATCGTCTTATGATCGCAGCTCATTTTTTTTTCGGCCAATTCACGACTTGTTTGGCGACCATCTTCCTCATAGACCGCTCATAGAATTTTGCAAGTAGACCGCTACGAGGCGTGTCTTCGAGGTCGAAGTTGCCGTTTTTAAGCCTCGATGCCATTTTTTTTTGTCACAAACTTCGCAAATCCCAGGTCTTTTTGACCGCGATGAAAAACGAAGAAAAGTAGGTGTTGAAAATGCTGATTTTTTCAAGCCTCAGAAATAGGAAAAAATTTAATTACACGAAAAAACAAATAGCAATGCTTTTTAGAGAAGAAAAAACACTTTCTAGTGATTACAAACACTTTGCTAAACAACCGAAAGAATTTTAATTGAAGCTCTTTGAAAAAACAACGAGTTTTTTACCCAATAGATAGGAGAACCTTTGAAAGACAATCTGCACCTGAAATCTTTGCCTCAGACGTGAAACTGTTTTTCTCAGCCGGATTTTCATAATGATGTGAAATACCCACCCTAATACTTGTAAAAAAGACGCGGAGGACGCGCTTGCGCGGCTTTTTCGTCTTTTGGTCATAACTCCGTTGCCAGCGGTCTTGAGTGTATAGAAACTTCAATCGACTCAAGACGTCGAGACGAAAAAAATTATCTATATTTTAACCCTCGAGTCAAAAATTGTCATCCTTCATTTGCCGAAGTACCTAAGGCGAGCTATAAACGGTCGAGTCTCCTGTAAATGCGCTGAGTCATCAACGAGCAGTATGGTGTATGGCGCTGTCAAAATATGCGAGGCCTTGCATATATCGCAATCATACAAGAATTCAAGTAGAACCATTTCAATCTCAAAACTCAAAATGATTATGCAGAAATTCAATTTTTAAGTACTTCAAAGCAATACAATAGTCGCCCTAACCTTCTCAAAGAAACCGCGAAATCGCGAATTTTACTATATTTAATTCTAATTGATTTAAATTTTAAAATCTAAATTTAATTCAAATACTGAAGAATGTGAGTTTAATTTAGGTTTATTTCTGATATTGAAAATCCAAACTTCTACCAAACTTCAGAAATTTCTTCTTTATTTCAATTTTTGAAAATTTCTAATTTATTAACGAAAGTTCCAACTTATTTCGAAATTATCTAATTTATTAATTTATTGAATTAATTCTTAATTTGTTCAATTTTTGAAAAATCTAAATTTAATTCAAACCAACGTACAGTTTACCGTATTATTAAAAGACTATGGCGACGAGAGAACCTTTCTACAAAGGCAGTGAGACGATGTGAGCGACAATGAGAGGTGTTACGTGCTACCCTTCCTGTCTTTACCAAACAAAAACCTCTGCAACTCGACCGCAAGGTGTCTCCAAAGGCTATTACAGACATATTTTTGAAAACGGCATTGCAAGTGTAACTATTGATATAAAGCTTGCTGCAAACAACCAAATGGACCAATAGGGTAGTGGTTCTATGAATCTGGGTAATTTTTTTGTCTCTTTTTGTCTTTACTTTCACGTCTCACGTTATTGAGGTTGTTCCTTTTGCTACAGAAACAACAGGAAACAGGCCAGAGTCTCTTTCGGGGCATCTCCAGCAAATATGGTTGCACAAATATGTTTCGAGGGATCTGAGAAATGTGACGACCTTTCTTCGGAAGCGGGGTCTAGGTAGAGATTCGTTCTCTGGATTCTCTGTTAAAGGCACAGTACACCCTCAGATATGAATTTTGAGATTTTCATGTAATTGTGTAGAAGACCACTCCTGTATAACACGTGCCAAATGCCAGATCTCATTCCCTCCAAATAAGCGAGATATAAGCGACCACCACAGGCCCGACCTCCTTCGCTCACCACCACAGGCCCGACCCCCTAACAAATTTTCGGACTCGATGGCGGCTCGATGGAGGGACGAATTCCAAGAAATCGTCGTTCTTCAGTCCATTGCCGGACTGTCTCCTTATCCTGGCTTTCTCTCACGCAACGATTGCGAATGAAGAGAAATGCAGGCCCGAGACAACTCGTCCACCAATTTTTTACCCTCAAAATCTAGGCATCTTTGAAGAGCCATAACTCTGTTCAAAGGGGGTCTTGGACGATTTCAGAGATACCACTGTGATCAGCGTGTGACTCTCTCCAAGATTAGTTTAAAATCTGGAAATTAAATTTTTGGGTGTCCTGTGCCTTTAAATCGAAGGGCGAACCTCAGTTAGTCACAAAAAACGTTCGAAAACCGAAAAAACGTAGCTGGTTGAGCCTTTTAATCCCACACGTATGCTCCAGCTCAAATGTTGACGTACTCACAAGGGAAGTATACAAAGCGTAGGTCGGATCTGCCAAAACGATTAGTACCGTTAGCATCTCTTGTGGCTCAATAGTAAAAGTGCGCAGTATCCCGCCCCGAGCGGCAGGTTCCAAGAAGTTATAAGCTTTAAAAGGTAGTTTTTGTGCTTTTTGTGCCTTCCAAAAAGCGCATTAGTCCTCGGAAATTCGGAAACGGACCTCATAAATGTGTTTAGCGCCCAAAACTACCGCCCTGAGCAGAGTTTGGGTGAAGGCACATTTTCCATACTTTGTCCAGACTGACAGCGTTTTGGACAACATTTTTTCGGTTGGGCGTTTATTTATGCCAATTAGATGGCTCTGGAAGCGTTCTAGAAAAACGGACCAGATTCGACCTAAAATTCTCTTAGAGGGGTTTTTTGAAGCGCTGATCACGAATCTGTGGTTTACTGGTCGATTTTCCAAAGTTTTCGGCTAATTTCGTTCAAAGGTTCCCAACCGGGGAAAATTTCGAGGGAAAATACCACTTTCGAGATTTCCGGATTTCTACAGCAGATGTGTCTCAAAATCATTTCCTGAGGGTTATTAGGAGTGCTAAACACGAATCTGGAGTCCCTTTATGCATTTTTGGCAGATTACGGTAGATTACGGTGGGTTACGGTAGTTTTGTCAAAATCTCAGATTTTGTATACGGGGGTTATTCGGGGAGGAGAATACGAATTTAGCGTCCATTCCTCGATTTTCAAACTATTGAAGTAGGTTTTGCCCCCTAAATGGCATATTACCTACCGTAAACTACAGTAGACCTCAGAATTTTGACAAACAGACCCCGGTTTCGTTTTCAGCACATTAGATTACCTCCGAATACAAGTTTTCAGCAAAATCTGATTTTTTTTCAAAACACCCCAAAGAAATTCTGATGGGTACCCTCACCTTTTCGCGAAACTTCAAAAACGCTCATAGCTTTTTGGAACCAGCTGCTCGCGGCGGGATACTGCGTATTTTTACTATTCAACCACAAGGGATAGTAACAATACTGGTTGTTTTTGCAGGTCCGACCTACGCTTTGTATACATCCCTTGTCAGAGAAGTGTCACCGTCGTCCGTGTTTTTAGCCACCTTCCACGCTTTCTACACGGCGCGCCGTGAATCATCCCAGTGCCTTGAATACGCAACAACCGCCAGGGGATACTCGCATGCCGTAGAAATATTGGCATGATTAATACTGCTATGAATACCGGAATCCTTGACTGAGGCTAATTCCTTCAACTCCAAGGACTTATAGCCTACGAAACTTCGGGAAAATGTTCATCAAGTCCCGTCCTATATACATTTATCCCGATTTTGTGCAGCTCCTCCTAAACATCTACTACTCGTGATACTTGCTAACCGTGCCAAATGAGATTAATAAGCCATCTGAAGGGCAACGTCTCTAAAACTCTTCTCATATGTAGCTCATCTCTCTACATGGTTGGCGTTGTTTGCAGTCGTGACACTTACCTATGTTTTCTTTGCTTATTTCTGAAGGTGTTGCTTATAGCTGAAATGATTGTTTCCTGTTTTGTTCTCTGCCTCTAAAAGTGGTATTATTGTTTACTGAAATCGAAAACAAATCGCGAGCGTAGCCATGAGTTCTTCACATCTCTAATCTGCTCTAGAGGCACTGTTCACGACCGTTGCATCCACACACTTGTGATGACTGAGCATCATAGTTACAGTTTACCGCCACGGTGAAAGGCGATTGCGGTTGCCTGTTTCTACTAACAAAGGATGTGCTTTTAGTGGTAGACGCACCTGCGAAAACGACTAGTGATGTTAGTATCTCTTGTGCCCTAGTAGCAAAGCTGCGAAGTATACCGCCCCGAGCTGCAGGTTCCTGGAAGTTATAAGCGTTTTCCATGCTTCGCGAAAAGGTTTGGCATCCATCAGGCATTTTTCGCGATGTTTAGAATTTTCTTCGGATTTGGCCGAAAACTGGTATGTGGGGGATAGTTGGGGTGCTGAAAACGAATCTGGGGTCCATTTGTCGTTTTTCTGAGCTTTACTGTAGGTTACCGTAGGTCTTATGCCATTTGTTGGAGGGGTGGGGTATGAAAACGACCCTAATATACCGAAAATCGGCAAATGGACATTCAATCCGCATTCAGCAACTCCGCATAGAAACCATGAGCCAAATCTGAGATTTTAGCCAGATTGCCTTATACCTACTGTAATCTACCGTGATCTGTCAAAAATCGATGATCGGAATTCAGATTCGTGTTGAGCACTGCAAATTACCCTCAAATATACAACTAGAGCCACATCCATCGTAGCATTCTTGAAATCGTCAACAGCGTTTAGGTCTAATATTCCCCCATATGGGACGCCTTAAAGGCACAGTACACCCTCAGATATGAATTTTGAGATTTTCATGTAGTTGTGTAGAAGACCCCTCCTGTATAACACGTGCCAAATGCCAGATCTTATTTCCTTCAAATAAGCGAGATATAAGCGACCACCCCAGGCCCGACCCCCTTCGCTCACCACCACAGGCCCGACCCCCTAGCAGACTTTCGAACTCGATAGCGGCTCGATGGATGGATGAATTCCAACAAGTCGTCGTTCTTCAGTCCATTACCAGACTGTCACCTTATCCTAGCTTTCTCTCAGGCAACGATTGCAAATGAAGAGAAATACAGGCCTGGGACAACTCGTCCACTAATTTTTCACCCTCAAAATCTAGGCAGTTTTGAACAGCCATAACTCTGTTCAAAGGGGGTCTTGGACGATTTCAAAGATACCGCTGTGATCAGCGTGTGACTCTCTCCAAGATAAGCATAAAATCTGAAAATTAATTTTCTGGGTGTTCTGTGCCTTTAAAGGCAATGTTCACGGTAAAAAATATGTTTCAGTTCCCTCTAGGTATGGGTAGTGGAGGGGCACAGTGTAAAGTTGACGTCGAAAGAACGCATGAAAACGAGTCAGGAAAAGCTCCAAAGGAGCCCGAAATTGCCAAATCGAGCGCAAGACAAAGCCCAAAAGCGCAACACACGCCCACCGACGTGAACAAATGAGTGCTCGAGGTTGCGAGATGAGCGATGATTTCCACTCATTAGCCCCGTTCTTTTCTTCATTCTCAACTTCTCTCTTTACTCAGGCCAGATCGCATACATCGGCTGCAAAAGACGGAAGTTACAAGCCTCGGACAACTCGTCCACGATGTTTCCTTAGCTCAATCTTTGAGGGACCATAACTCCGTTCCCAGATGGTCTTGTACTATTTCAGAGACATCACTGGAATCAGCATGGAGCCGTCTTCAAGATAGATGGAAAAACAGAAAAACGATTTCTATCGTGAACACTGCCTTTAAACAAGTTAATTCGAAAACATTGGAAAATATACAAATTTTGAATTTTAAATAAGCCTAAGACTTGTGATCAGCATCCCATATAACCCACAGACAAACATTTTGAGCCATTAATAATGTAGCGTTACGGAAATCGTCAAAAGTCACATTTCTTCCTCAAAATTTCCCGCGATTGGAAGCTTTGAACGAATTTATTAGGAAACTTTGGCCAATCGACAGATAAACCCCAGGGGTGGTAGTATTTGGGTGTGTTAAACGCGAGTTAAGAGGAGTTTAATTCGCGTTAAACGCGAGTTTAACCACACCAGATTGTAATGATAACTCTTGATAGTTAAGAGAGAACTCGCTCTAGTTTCACTCTAACATCCCCCAGTGGTAGGCCTCTTATACACTTCCAATGGAAACGCCTCGAAAAAGCGACAATTGTAACCTTTGTTACGAAAAATAGCCTTTTTCAAAACGTTTTCAGCTCTGTTTTTTCTCTAAAATTCCGCCATGTGGCATCCTCGCGGTAAGTTCGCGTTCAACATACTCTCGCAGACAGCACGGAAATAGTGCTGAAATGCGAGAGGAACTGGCGGTTAACGAAAAACTCCTCCCGAGGAGTTCTTGGATGCGGTTAGCAAGATACAGTAGGAACAGTTTTGACCATCTATACTGAGGGCAAGTACGAGTTTAATTAATGCAGAGGGTTAAGGAAGTTTGATAGCACTGTTAGCGATTTTGATCCAGGACGTCACCCTATCTTTAAAACTGGAAGGTGTTCCAAGGCAGAGTCTTTTGACGGCTTCCGCCTGGGAAACGGGCGATGAGGGATCAAAAACAAAGCAGGGATCATTGCTGGAACACGTTGGCCGTCTTCTTTGGTGGCACTAATCAATTCCTCACAATCAGCTGTTAATTTTTTGGCGAGCGCCGACACTTCTCCGCTTTTGTTTATTTTCTTCCGGAATTCTTTCGCTTTGCTATTATCAGGTTAGTTTCCTTTCCATAACTCATTGCATAGCACAAGCTATGACGAAAATGTAGAAAATTATATGCCTGCTCGCGTTTTAAAGGGGTTTCCACAATTTTCTAGCGCCAAAAAAATGAAAAATTTGAAAGCGACTGATTTTGAGTGATTTGATGTTTTAGTAATGTTTAAACTGCATTAGTACGGGCGTATCGGGCGAGTTTTGTGGGAAAGAAATGCGAACTTGTTTCTGAACCAACTAAATTTGTTCTCCTTTTTCTGCAAGATTCTAATACTCCTCTTTCATTCCCAGATCAGTGCCATCGTGGCCTCTTATTTTTTTTTGAGGGTCCGCGTTGCAGTTGCTTTGGTGCATTGGTAGAGCCACTCGAAGTGTTTCAAATTCTTACCTTGAAATACGTGTACAAAATCTTTTCCTTGAACGATGCGCATATGAGTGTGTAACAGTGTTTCTATATATTTTCAGCACTATCTGCGGGCGGGGGATGAGTTTCATTTTGAGAAGACGGCAAACACTTCACAAATTCAACTGCATCAATGACCGAAACCACACCATTACCCCAATCTCGGACGTCAGACTTGAGTTGCACACTTCCAAAAAAAAACAATAAATTTTTTTTTTCAAGAACGAAAATAGACTATCTAGTTTATCATCATTCTTATAGGTTTTTAACTATCCATTTCAGTTGAATGCAGGACATTCTTTGAATGTATGCATTACTCGACGAGTTGCGGAATGTCTTTTTCGCACCTAGCGTTACCTTTTCAAGAACACCTTGTAAATAATCCAGCCAGAAATTCTCAAATTTTCGTTCACTCGAAATTTACTTCGATAAATTTTTTGTTTTTCAAAAAGTTTTGCTTGAAAATATCAAAAAAAAGTTAACAAAGTTACTACAAATGCAAACTTTTGTCAGATCACACGCAATTGATTGATTGAGGCTAATGATTAATCAACATGTCTTTTCGAGAGTGGTCCTGAAAACTCACGGAGCTCACAAAAAATTACGAGAATTAGGATTTACAAGGAAAATTTAAAAAATTGCATTTTGATCGTGTTTCGAACAAGCAAAATATTACGAAGTTCCTTTTGAAAGCTCTTCCTAATGAATAAAATAAATAGCATCACTTGTATAATCTTTCCGATCCCTCGTCTTTCCACCGTAAACGTCGTTCGTGTCCAAGTGTAGAAAATACTCACGCGGACGAAGGCCACGCATAATGTATGTGTAAGCAGAGGGCAGCTTTCGTTAGACCGGCAACAAACCGTGGCACCTATTTCGCGCTTCGTAGCCGGCCAGGAGGTGGCGGTTAATACGTGTTAATTCGGCGGCTCTACTGCATTCAATTCGCGGTATGTTGGCGGCTTGGAGGTGGCGGTTTATTCGCGGTTAACACACCATTTACTACCACCCCAGATTCGTGATCAGCGCCCCAAATAACCCGCCTGGGAGGATTTCAGGTCAATTATGGAACGTTTTTCTAAAGCGCTTCTAGGGCCCTCTAATTGGAATAAATAAACGCCCAACCAAAAATCCTCGTAAGTCCAGAACGCTATTAGTGTGCACAAAGTTCGGAAAATGTGCCTTCACCCAACCTTTGCTCACGGGGGTAGTTTTGGGCGCTGGACAGAATTGTGAAGTCTGCTTCCAAATTTTCCGAAGAGTAATGCCCGTTTTGGAAGGTACAAAAAGCACAAATTCCGATCGCCTTGAGCTTATAACTTCTTGGAACCTACAACTCGAAGCGTTATACTGCGCAGTTTTACTATGCAGGCCAAAGAGATACTAACACATGCAGAAGCGTTTACCGCCATATACACTTCCCTAGTAAGCATACTGTAGGTTGTGCCTTGATGACGGCTTAGCCGTGATTTTTCCTGATTTCTGTAGAAAGTACACCGAAAACGCTGAGAAACAGTAAAATCACCCCTCCGCTTCCACACACATAATCAAAGCAACTAAAGCCTTTACCATGGGTGCACGTAGGAGTGAAAAGAAAACTGTTTCTTCTGTTTTTTTTCTATTTTTTTTTGTAATTCTTCAGTGTATCTTGTTATTGTTGCGTGTATATATGATTAGAAACTTCAGTTGGATTGACAAGGTGTGGTGTGGGGGGAACTTACCTTTTATCAACATTTCCAGTGCTTTTTTTTCAAAATTCAGGAAAAATACAATCTTGCCGTTAATTATGGCGCAACCTACAGTACACTTAGTGGAAATACGCAACCGCGCAATCGCCTTTTTCGGTTGCAGAGGACTGTATCCTCTGGTTTCGAGCCAAATTTACTCTGTTCCCTCGCGCGCTTGTGCGGAGCGAGGGTAGAGGAAGCGAGAAAGTGTGGAGAGAAGGAGACGGAGCGTACGCGCGCAGACGCACGCGATGAACGGAGGTAAACTTTATTCGGAAACAGAGGATACATGTATCGTAAGTGTATGTTATTTGTAAGTTAGAGGTATGTCAGTTGGCTCAAGACTTCGCGTAACGTTCTGGATACCAATATTTAACTTTATTCAGAACTTCTGTGTATGAGACACCATCGCGACTGGTCCCAGGAATCGTCGCGGCTGGATTCAGGAACCGAAGCAGCAGAGTTCAGACACCGTCACGGCGAATTTGCTACCAGGTCGCTGTGACTGGGAGTTTTAGACGAGAAGTAGCCGGGAAATGGCCCACCTGGCTACGGGCGGGCTGTTTCTCGGTTATTTCTCGGCTACTCGAAGGTTTTTTCGTTAAAGGCAGTGTTCACGATGATTCTCGTTTCCAAGTTTTCCACTCAAAACAATGCGTTGGCAACCAAGTTTTACCAAAATCACGAAGAAACGGCGAGAAACGCACTAATTCGTCTTATTTCAGTGACATTATTTTATGGCCTAGACTAGTTGTCCGGCTGGAGAAACATGTTCACGGTGGTTGTCACCGGTAAAAATGAAACTAATCGAAAATGGAAGAATATTTGGGCAAAATAGTATTAGTTAGGCCCGAAGGAAAGAACGGAGCAAGACAGAATGGAGAATTGCAAAGGCACCAAAAGATTTCATTGTCGCAACGAACAGTTCCATTGATACTTAAGAGGCGGGCTGATACTTGAGGATTTCGTGCCCTTCTGGTGCGTTTTTCTCGGTTTCTTCGTCATTTCAGTTCTACTTGGGGGCCAAACAATCGATTTAGCGATTAATCTCAAAATCGAAGATTATCGTGAACACTGCCTTTAAGCAGAAATAGCCGAGCAATAATCGAGAAATATCCAAGAATAGCCGAGACGCAGCCGACACACGGACACGCGACTCGGCCGTCGCCTGGACGCGGCCTCCAGAGGCTGCACGGATTTCAAGTACCTTAAACTTGGGTAATTGAAACCTACGGCGGTGTTGATGTCTGAATCATGTCTCGAGAATGCGTCGTATGCTTCCCATTATTTCTGGAGAGCATTATTTCTCGGCTAACTCCTCGGTTAGACCCTATCGTGGAGGCACCGATTGGGAGCCTTCACGGCGGGGTTGATCTACCGCTGGGACAAATTTCATCAAAGATTGTGCAGGGATGTATCCTGTGGAAAGCTGGAAAAACAGATTATGACCTCCTGTGCGGACGATGTCTCTAGTAAGAGGGATATGTAACTCTGTTCCTTGCCGTTTAACAAGGTACAATCGGAACAATCTTCTATGGAGTGAAAATAAAATTTGGCTCGACGAGTGCGCTTTTCGAGTATTTGCTACGGGCTTATTATAGTCACTGCCACTAGAATGTGTTTTCATGCCTGGACCACCTCAAGGACTTTGTTTCTGTGGCAGCTTGCAGGGAAATCTTTGTTTCTGCATCGAGTCTTTGTCGATGCCTCTGCGAATTTTTCAAAATATTTTAACGGTCATGTGAAGTCCGCGTCTCTTATTTCGTCTTCCAAATCCTTTGCCTAACTACAAGTATAATTGATGCTGTTTCATTAAACGAAAACGCGAAACGTATAAATCGCGATAATTTCACTTATAAAGGACATTTAAGCAACGCTCTAATTCGTATGTTTGTCTGTGAATCCTCGTAACTTTTGAAAAGGAAAACCCATCGAAGAATTTATCGCAGTGTGATCTGTAATTCCGCCGCTAGCATAGGAAAAAAGGGGCGAAACGAGCAAAGCTAGCAATGAAAGGGTCTTATTCCTACAATTTGCTTTAAAGGCACACTATACCCTAAGTTATGAAATTTGTAACTTTCATGTGATTGTGTAGAAGACCCCTCCTGTATAACATGTGCCAAGTGCGAGATCTCAATTTCTCCAAATAAGCGAGACACAAGCGACCACCACGAGCCCGATACCCTTCACTCACTACCACGGGCCAGTTCGAAAACCTGGAAAGGGATGTGGCCCTTGGTGGTGAATGGAGACGGTCGAGCCCAGTGGTGTGCATTTACCGTTTACCGGATTCACCGGCTTTGTTTGGTAGATTTTCATTTACCTATTCATCGACTCAACCCTGGAATACACGGAAATTTTTACCGATGGAATTCGGGCAAATTTTTATTTACTCGACCCATTTCCTGCCCGCTTTCCGGATTCTGGCTCTAATATGACATGCTGTAAGCGCTTTTCTGCGCATCCCTCATTGCATTCGCTATTTAAAAAAATCTAAATTGGAGCGTTCGTCTGCGGTCCCTCATCTAAGGCTCACACCCAGCGCAAAAACCTTAGAATCTTGTTGTGCTGATTTTTAGGCCAGTCATACTTCTCATCACCCTCGGGGCGGTGAGTATGGAGCGGGGTACCGGTCCGCTGTGGCATGGTTTTCCAGTTCCGGTGGTCTTATCAATTACTCACTAGCGACTCCTGCGTTAGCACGGGCAAACATAGTACTTGTGTCGAAAATACCTGAGCTGCGCTTTAAAGCCCAATTCACGCTAGCAATGCGGCCCCTATAGTGTAGCGGGAGCATCCTTCAATTTGATCGTCTTGCTAGAGCGCACCACTCTAACGTAGAGGGTGAAGAGTATGAATACACTCATTTATTCTTACTAGGGAGAAAAATCATTGTACAGCACACGTAAAAAGAACGTTTTCTCAAAGGCAGTGTTCACGATAATCTTCAATTTTGAAAATGTTCGCTACATTGATTCAGTGGCCCCCGGGTAGAACTAAAATGACATGGAAATTGAGAAAAACGCACCAGAAGTACACGAAAACCTTAAGTATCACCCCACCTCTTAAGTATCACAGTAAGTGCTTGTTGTGACGATGAAATCTTTTGTGGACCCGTCCTTTGCAATTCTCTACTCTCTATTGCTCCGTTCTTTCCTTTGAGCCTAACTTAACCTGCTGTGCACAAAATACTCTTCTATTTTCGTTTGACCCACTTTTCCACCGGTGACAATCACCGTGAACATGTTCATCTAAGAACCGGACAACTAGTCCATGTTATAGAATAATGCCACTGAAATACGACGTTTTAATGCGTTTCTCGCCGTTTCTTCGTGATTTTGGCGACACTTGGAGGCCAACGCATTGTTTTAGGTGAAAAACTCGGGGACGAAGATCATCGTGAACAATGCCTTTGAAGAAGTCAGGCAACTCCATGTTGTTTGAAACCACTGCACTCGAATTTATACGTTATCGCATGAGGAAACAACTCAGTCCACATACGAGTTTCCTCTTGAGGTTGTCCGGACTTCTTTGATATTATTGGTACCAATGAGTCGAGCTAAAAAGGATGTTTCTGGTTCGAAATTCAGATTGGAGCACTTCAAAAGAAGCTATACCCGAAAGACGCTTTTAATGCCGAATTCGTCCATTTCGCCCCATTTTCCCTATGTTAACTGTATAGTATGTACCTATACATTGAGCATATGACTTGAAAACGGTCGGATTCACATCGTTTTTTCACTAAAACTCTGATCGTAATCAAGGATGCGCAGGGATTCTAAGCACAGGAACACTGACTGAATTCATCATTTTGACAAATCAGGGGCAATCTGTTCTTAACCCATTCACGACCACGCCTAATTTTGGGTGACTGCACGTTCGGACCGCGTGCAATATTGCGTCACCGTATACAGTGTCCCACCGGTGGGCCACTTTTGCCTAAATGGCACGCCACCAAAAAAATCGATTTTTGTTTGTTTGTTTATCGCACGACTGTCGACGTCAAAATCGTGATGCCGAAGTTTCAGCTTCCAAGCTTCTTTCCTTCCAGAGAAATGACCAACTAAATTTTTTACTGCGTATTTAAGACCATCCACAAAATCACGTGAGTTCGTTGAATTCTAGCGGTTCGAAACATTAATTATCGTAGATTACCATGATAGATATTCTTCTGCTCTTTAATATACAGGAAATGCTTAGTGAAATTATATTTTTTTAGATTTGCACTAATTTTGCTTTAGGTAGTCCCTCGCTCTTGCGGTCTTTCGCATTCCGACGCGAGGTTTTTGTAGTAAACATTTTTAGCATTCTTTTAGACACCTGGACGTGGAAAATTCTCCTCAATTTTCATATTGACTGGTAATGCTTATAGAAAATACTTTTTAGATCTTTGCCATTTTTTTCTCGGCCACCCTCTCACTCCTTCGGTTCGGCGCCCTCTAGTGAGAGATTTCTTGTGAAAAGCATATCTGTTTTTTATATTCAAACGTAGAACACGGTTCTATTTCCACGAATTGACTGGGATCGGGTAGAAATGGTTTCTCGAGTAACGGGAAAAAGAAAAAAATCGCCATTAATTGCTTGTAAAAATGCGATCTGTACTCATAAATGCGGTTTTTGACCTTGCTGCATTCGAAGGGTCAGAAATATTGTAAAAAAATTAAGCTGCCAGCGGACCACGAAGTTTATAGTGGACCCTCGACAAGGT
This sequence comes from Aplectana chamaeleonis, assembly GCA_029168955.1. NCBI lineage: Eukaryota > Metazoa > Nematoda > Chromadorea > Rhabditida > Cosmocercidae > Aplectana > Aplectana chamaeleonis. The sequence goes on from JAPDOI010000781.1 coordinate 59,082, forward strand.
AAATACTTTGAAAATAAGTAGGTTTGGAAATTCCTCCATGCGGTGGAGAAATTGATTTTTGAAAACAGTGTCCCACCGGTGGGACACCCGGTCGTGAATGGGTTAAAGGCAGTTTTTCACGATAGAAGTCGTTTCTCTGTTTTTCCGCCTATCTTGAAAACGGTTTCATGTTGATTTCAATAATGTTTCTGCAATCGTACAAAACCCCCTGGAAACGGAGTTATGGTCCCTCGAAATCCAGCAAGGGAAGCATTGTGGACGAGTTGTCCGAGGCTTGTAACTCCCGTTTTTTTGCAGCCGATGAGTGCGAGCTGATCTGAGTAAAGAGAGAATTTCAGAATGAAGGGAAGAACGGTTCCTTCGATCGGAAACCATCGCTCATCTAACCACGAATTCAGGTCAACTGTTATAGGACGTGGGCGGAGTGGCCCGATGGGTTGGCTGGCCCACGAGATTTTCACCCACTTGCTGGCCGTTTTTCGTCCCACTTCAGTTCTCAGTCTTTTTGAAGGGACCCAAAGCTAACGTTTTAGCTAAAAAAACGTGCAACTTTTTCTTCGTAAACACTGCCTTTAGAGGCAGCAGACGCGCTCAACAATGGTATCGATTTTACTATATAAATCGAAGGTTTGGAGCTGGTTGTAGTGGGAGCTAACGAAAAAACGAACATAAACTGTGTGCAAATAGAGGAATAACTGTTATTATAATATCGGGTGAAAGTGGACGAGTTTTACCGCGCGCGGTTGAAACCGCAACTATTAGCAACAAAACGATTGAGATAGAGAAGCCGTTATACTCTTACAGACTGTACTGGATTATTCACCTCGTTGGAAGCATCAAAAACCAGCTAGGGTGACCGTATTGGTACTATCAATCTGGACGAGTTTGTATTTTGGGACGTGGTTGCAGAAGCTCAGGGGCGGGGTTGCAGAAATTTTTCGATTTGCGTTACTGAAATTTAGTAGTTTTGACTCGTTTTTGACGCCTCCATTGGCCTGAACAGTCTACTAGGAGTCATTCGACTCCAGAAACGTGCTTATCTCAAAAACTTTTTCGAGCGTGTCTGCCGCCTTCAACAAGCAAAAAGGAGTCACTAAACACACACATATTCCCTCCAGAAAATTATGTTCTACACTTCGTCTTTCGTATTGGCCTTATTTCAGTGAACTATTCCCTTTTCATTAAACATCGTGATTGAGATGTGGAACTTCGTACACTTTGAGTGAATACTCAGTGGGGCTTTGGTGTATAACATGCGGAAATTCGCGTGAGCGAGGCGACTAATCCTTCGGCATTTTATATGTTTAAGAAATATATTATATATTAGGCAGACATCTAGCCGTTACATGACGAACTTCCGAGATGTTGCGAACACACGCGAATTCCAGAAATATTTGACTTCACTTAATCGGCTGGGTTCCACCTGACGCGGTTATTCCGCATCTTCACCGAGGTGTGATGTCCTAGTAGTCTGTTCATTTGCCACATTCCTCAGCCACGATTTGAACACAAACCATTCATCTGTCACTATTCTATGTCCTGCGAGGTAAAATATCGCCCCTGAACTGTCGATACCGAGTGACGTCAAATTTTCTTTTACCACATCCGTCTAAATCTTCCGCCTCTGTTTAGGTGGCCGTTTCCAGACAGGATTTGTTAGCATTCCCAGAGCGTGTTGCTCGGAACGATCAGGCGGTTTTTTTTAGTTTATGCCCAAACAGTCGTAGTCGGCCTCTGTTTGCCGCTTGAGAAGGCGCTGGGAGATGCAGGCACCTTGGTGTCCAGCGTTGATATGCTGCGTCGATTACCTTGTAAATGTTATGACACACTCGCGGGCAGAAATATCCAAGAATACGTCTAAACAGCTTGCACTCCGTGTAATCCAACCTTTCCATCTGCGTCTACGGTGCTGCCCTTGTCTCCGATTCGTACATCATGATAGGGCGAAAAGCGGATAGGTAGACGCTCAACTTGACTTTCTTCGCAATGGAGGTGGACCACAATCACTTGGTCAGGAAATTGAGTACAGATGTAGCTTTTGCACATCGTTGTTGAATATCCACTGCACAGCTACCATAGTTGGTCAACAAACAGGTCGAATAACAGAAATCATCCACAAGTTCGATAGGTTGCCCATCCACACAAACTCCCGTTGGAGGTCTCTGAGAGAACCACATCTGCTTGCATTTGTCGGGACGATGACGAAGTTCATAGGCTGCGGCATACTTCGAATCGCGATTCACAATACTTAGCAGTTCTGAGTTGTTTTCAGCAAATAACCGAATTGTGTAGGCGTACTCTAGGTCGGAAAGGGAGCGCCCTGATGGTGCTAGGCCGGTATCATAAAGTTCGTAATTTTAGTCTGATTAATGGACGGCGCTGCGACGGTGGATCACCCCGCCCGAACCGAAACCCCATTCTTCAGTAAGTCCGCCAACCCCGCGCGGCCAGCCGCCTGGTCGATGCGTCAGACTAAATCGAAAACGGAGAGCATACTTCCGTCTCAGAGAAGCGTGAAAAAAGCGGTATCGATCAATCGCGGCGATATTGCTCTTTGGAGGGTATCGATTGCTCTGACAAGCGCAAAAGCAGTTCGTGGAGCTAAATGGGATGAAATATTCATCCGAGAATGGTCGACTTCTCTATTTTCAACCGCGATCGGTAATTTTCAGCAAATATACATATCGCCGCAATTTCATCAAAACTTTGCCCGATGGAGCGCGGCGCCGATGTCAACGCGGTGATATGCATATTTGCTCAACTTTTCCGAGATGTGGGTGAGAACGTAGATGGCAACCGATCTCGAATGTTCACATAATCCCATTTCACTTAACAAGCTGTTTTGCTCGTCAAAACAATCGATGCACTCAGAAGCTCAGTATCGCCGCAATTGATCGATACAGCCCTTTTTTACACATGACCGCGACGGTAGTATGATCCGGGCCATAGTGTCACGTCTGCAGGATATTATTCTGCAACGCTACGCATGACCTCCTCAACGACGGAATTTTATACAAAAGTTCCTGCTACAGATTTTAGCCTTACTCCAGTTTCCACCTCAAAAACTGACTTAAAGGCAGCGTTCACGATGATCATACTCGTAGACTTTCCGCAGTGAAATGATAGGCGAGAAGAATCCCAGGCTCTCAGCTCCGAAAGAACGGTAGAAAACGAGCCAGGAGTGTCTCGTTTTCTACCGTTCAGAACCGATTCGTGTTCCGGTTCCGCCCCCTCGAAATGTCGGCGAGACAAGAAAATTTCACTTGTGATCTGCCTCAATCACCAGATGAGGATGCTCGTCCGGCTTACCTTCTAGAAGATGGGCTTTACTTCTCCTGGACTCCATCGGTTCGCGGAGCGTTGAGCAATCGATCACGATGAGGAGAGTTAGAAGTGGCTTCGAATTTCAAAAAAGCGAGCTGTAATGGCTCCGAATATTGCTGCCTCGATCCAGGTGCCCTTCTCGCAGCAAGCACTTGGTCGATGGTCGATCTTCCAGGTCGGAAACCGACTTGCTCCTCTCTGTCCTTTCTTTTACGATGTTTGATGAGTCGATCAGGAATGATAGGTTCCCGAACCTTGTACATGTCATGTAGTAGTGAAAATCTCCTGTAGTTCTTGGAGTCCGTGACGGATAACTTTTTGTGAAGGATCGCGTGACTCCACGATTGTGTGAATTATTATTGCACGTAAAACATGGCAGCCCGAAGAGGAGCATTCTTAGTAGCCATGAGCATTAAAAAACTATCTAGCGAGTTCCTAAAACAAAAATTCTGAACATAGATGTCGAGTTAACTTACCAGAGCTATGCTCACTCTAAACAGAGTTGTAACTGCCTTCCGGGTTTCGCGGATAGGTGCGTAAACAATTTTTAGAGTGCTTTAAAAACTTATCCCGCATTGCGCCCAGAACATCTTGAGGGAAGTCAATCGGTATGTCAAAGACAAATAACAAGTTCGCCTGCCAATACTCTGAAGAAGGCTATGGATTACAATATGGTTCGCACCATTGAGCTGGCGTAAACCACAACCCATGCATATCTTCGAGAATCAGCAATTTTCTTTGAATCCATGTTGAGTTCCAAATGACCCTCACGGAAAAAAGGCGTGAGCCAAATTTATCCTCAAAATTTGGCAAAATTCGCTATGACCTCTGAGGAATTTCGAACAAAAATGCAGATGACAGTCCCAATCTTTGACATTGAAAAATACACCTTAGGTATGTTCTCGAACAGTTGATCTCCTTGTTCTTCTCGAACATCCCCCACGTGGGCATTGTGAGTCAGATCTCAGTTTTCAAGCCCCTTCAAGCCTGTAACTCCTCGACGTGCATTGAGAATCTTTCCAGATCTGAGGAGGTGTACTTATAATCGTGTTCAGGTCGTCTAATAACCCACATAAGATTTTTTAGGCCATGTCTAACCGAAGATCCGCAAACTTTTGTTTTCAGCTCACCTGACAAGCAACTCTTTAGGGTATATTTTGATTTTGAGTCCAAGACTGATCCTAGAAATGTAGTACATCTGTTCTGGAACGGCCTATACCTTCAGACATAATTCCCTTACTAGAATCAACGACTGGGCTTACAGAGCCGAAACTCACGAAATGGTTACCTCGTTTTAGCCATAGTTTGAGGCCAATCGATTTGCACACGATGTGCTTAACCATGGTTACGCTAGCCATGGTGAAAACGCTTCTTGCGTTCTGTAAATTCTACCCCAGCTCTGATCACAATCGAGGCTACTTCAGCATATGTATGTAGTGTGTAGATGAAAATGGCCAATTTTATTCGAATTCCTAGGTACATTTATTTTCTTCCATCCGGAAGTAACTTTAAATATTTTCTTTTGATGATTGGAGGCAATATGCTGATTTGTCGCATAAAGCTCTCAGTTGCTTTTCCCGTCAATTTCCTGTCGGTATTCACTCCAATTCTGCCGGGTTTATAGGCTCGCTGACCTTGAATTTTTTTCAGCTTCCAAGATGATGTCCGCAGCGCGCTCCGCGGGCATGATGCGCTACAAGAAGAGAGCCACCACGACTCCTACAAAACAAAAGGTGAGTCCAACAAGCTTAGATCCTTCCATTAAGTATGAGACCGTCAAATCTTCTAAATTGTTCCTTTGGTCTATTTCGCTTGACTTGTTCACGAATATGCCTTGTAGTCTGACCTACTCTGACCAAGGCAGTCGAAAGGCTAGGTCCTACTGTCAGATTCCCCGTAAATAATCCGAAAAGCATGAGCATTTTGCTCCATTAGGTCGTGAACGGGCAAAGCGCGTCTTTATGTGGGTGACATCCGGTGAAACTTTCGCTACTCCGTTGTTGAAAAGCATTTGGCCACTAACGAACGAGCGGCCACGTTCATTCTTTCACTCGACTATGATGAGTTATGACGACCATGCCGTACAATCGGCCTGAGATTAGTGATAACTAACCAACTTTCGCAACGCACCGAAGAATTCTGAAGTTTGCTCATAAATCAATAGCGGTCGCTAAATAACTCAATATCGAATTATCCTAAAAAATGTTTTGTCGAAAGTTGGTTCAAAACTACTAGTCATCATTTTGAGCGTAATCAAAAGTCTGACCTGTCACTAGACCAAGGTTTTTTCTCCATGCTTTACTTTCAACGGAGAAATAAGGCTAGCTATGTATCCCTAGTTCTTTTTCAAATTTTTTGTCCGGAATTGAACGATAATTACGGCTCACTATTCGAGCATGATCCCAGTGTATAGGAGTGGTCCTAAACAAGAATAGAAGAAATAAAAGGTGGCAGGAAAAGAAATTGAAAACTTTCAACGTAATTTTTTCAATTTTTCAATTTTTATTCTACAGATCATTTAAAAAAAGGCAACAACCTATTATATCGAAGAACCTGGTTTCCGCAAAAGTTTTAGGTGGCATTTCACTAGAAAGAGCTTAAATTTATTAAAGTTTGATTCGAATATGCTTTTTTCCGAAAAATCTGATGAAGGCCGGGTTCTTTTGCAAGCTGTATCGATTCATGAGATAAACCTGATCATATTTCAATATGGTCTGCACCTATCTAGAATCGTAGGCGAACGGTCTGTTATGTACATATAGCCGCCCATTATCTTTAGATCTGCGAATGAATATGGCCAGTATGTCACCAGAAATCCCCTGACCCGCGGTGTCGCGGACGTCGCTCGGCTGTGGCTAATGAACGCGTCCTGTCCACTAGCTAGACTAGCATTAATGAAGAGTCTATAAATTCGACCGCTGGATCGTCCAAGAAACTACAAAATTTCCTCAGAAAATCTGGTTGTTCTAGTAGAGAACAAAATATGTAGAACAAACGTGCAATTTTTCTTTCCGTTGGAGTTCTTCGGTTGGAATGACCAACCGCTGTGCGGGTTTTATTTGCACCCAAACCATGCTAATATGATATGGCTAGCGTAAAATCCTTAGATAGGCCGCGAAGCAGTTATTTTCTCGCAATCTTCCGAGCGCAGCGGTTGTTCCTCCACTTCCACAATTGTGTACGTTGCCGAACCACCTCTCGTTTTCTATGGCAAAGGGATCGCAGCTGGTGTGTTGCTTCCCAAAATAATTATACATATACTCGATACATCGGGAAGTCGCCCGTACTAGTAGAGGCTGCGTCGTAATTTCTCTGGGATTAGCGACTTGGAGCGAGTCACACACACCTCCAACCTCGTGAAATACTGACTAGGGACTGCTTTAAACTTCTCGTGGCGATTCGGAAAACCATGTTGTCGTTGTTATAGGTCTGTGACAGTACATAAATGAACCGTGCTAGAAGTTTGTTAAATGGCTAAGGGGATCCCAAAAAATGGCATTTTCATTGCTGCACAAAAAAGGTTCAGGGAATTTCTGGGTTGTTCAGCTGGGGGTTATTTAGGACGCTGACCCCGAATCTGGGGTCTATTTCGCCAGACGTAGGACTGCTGGAGGTCACTGTAGGCATAATGCCTTTAACTGGCGTTGCTTACCTTAAAACTTCGTAAACCGAAAAATGGACCTCAAGTTCGTGTTCCGCGTCCCAAATAACACAGACGGAGAAATTTCGAGTCAAACGTGAAACTTAGACCAAGCTACCGTATACCCACCGTTACATACCGTTATTCAATATGGAATTGTGTAAGGCAGCCCAAATAACCTTTATGCAGGATTTTAAAGACGAGTATTTATAGTAGCATTCTCGAAGTCGTTGAAAGTCACGTTTTTCCATCAAAATTTCCCTCATTTCGAAGCGTCGAACCAAATCAGTCGAAATTTTCAAATATTGACAAATGGGCCTCAGATTCGTAACCAGCACCCAAAAAAAACCCCTAGAAAAAGTTTTAAGCTCAATCCGAGACAACTTTTTAGAGGTCCTAAAAATTGTCATTCGTGTACCCCTTTTCTATCGGCAAAGCTATGGAAATGCCCACTTGTGGAAATCTAGTTAGAGATTTCCCCGAAAAACTGTTTTTTGCAATGGCGGTTAGTGCTGAGAGCAATTAAAGCATTTCCGTGAAATATAACACAAAGCAGAACGTTTCATGAAACGAATCAAGGCTAACACTAAGTGTCCCTAGATTACGGTTTTTTCTACTCTATGTTAGATGCAATCTTCTCAATTCCTTCCTAGAATCGCGAACTTTCCTGAGCGGTTTTCAAAAAAGAAGTTTCCCATCCCATGACAACGGATTATTCGTTACAGACTTCGGTTCACTTAATAACAATTTCATATTCTATGTGCATTCTTTTCGCCACGCATTCATAGAATTTCGACTATAAGAGCAATGCTGTCCGTCTTATTATTCAATAACATTCGCGGCAAATCTTAAAATCGTAGAAATCCAAATTTGTTTGATGCCTCTACCCATCTACCCACAAAAAATTGACTGAGTGGGTGGTAACTTCTATCTGCGAAAAAGTGCCGAAGGAGCTCCCATGGGATGACACCCCCGAAATTGCCTCGTGTATTGGTTTGTTCACGACCCGTTATTATAAGCTAATCTGATTCACGCCCAGAGGGGAAGTCTAAAGAACGCAAAGGGTCAAGGTTAGACCTGCACTTCATGTTTACAACTGGTAGAGTGTCGCAATTTTCAGACAAACAAAAAATTCAACTACCATAGCTCACTTTTTGGTGTGGAGGGTGTAGATCCTGAATCGCGATAAAAATTCTTAACAAAACAGGCGCCACGTCAATTATTTGAAGGAGATTTGGTTTCCTTCTCTCGGTTTTAGATTGGTGTAGAGTGATTCATTACCTTCATTCAGTATTGCTACAATACCGCTCATAACATGTGTCCTAAAACGCGTCGGGGACGCGAAAGCGCGTCGGAAACGTCGTTTTGGTTCAGAGTGGATGATTTTGGAATCTGAAAACACCTTTCGATTCGTCTCCTCGCGCTGATTCCAAAAATGTATTTAGGTTTGAGAAAAAATCAAAGTCACGACCTGGTTATGACCTATTTTATAAAAAAGGAGTCAAAATCTTTCAAAGTAGATATTTTCGAAATTTTAAAACGTCAATGCATTCGTATTGTCATGCTGATTTCAAAATGTATGCATAGTCAAGATCAGTCCGATTCTTGACCTACTTTCAACTTTTTTCAAATTCTATGAATTCAAACTTTTCAAAGCGGTTATTTTGAAAATATAATAGCACTATTCGATTTGCACCGTCATTCCGATTCAAAAAGTGTGTTAAAGTGCGAAATAAACTTTATATCAGACCTTATTATCGTCTATTTACGTCTGAACTTTCTGGTGACCTCGCTAATTACCCTCTAAACTGGGGCTGCCTACAAAAAGTGCAATATTGTGCAACTCTGCTGGAGACAATCGTGACATTTCGCGCCTTTACCTTTAGTCATTAATGACATATGCATTTGACACAGTTTCGAATGTAATTCAAAACTTCTCGAAGGCTGTTTTTGTCTTCTGGTTCTCATGATGACTCCGTTGACAGCGGACTCAAGTGTTTAAAAATTGCTGCACGTCGACTAAAGACATCGAGAAGAACAAAATTCTCTACTTTTCATTGTTTGAGGACAGTTTCATCATTTTCAGTTGCTAAAATACCTAAGGCGACCAATAAGCAGGTGAGTCTCCGCTAATTGTTCAGTCATCGACTAGCGCGGTGTACTGTAAGGGCTGCTCACACACGCAGAAATAAAAACGATTTTGACCGTAGCATTTCAAAAATCAGATTTGAAATGTTTTTTAAATTGAAACTTTGTTTTTTCTCAAACCTAAATACATTTTTGGAATCAGCGCGAGGAGACGAATCGAAAGGTGTTTTCAGATTCCAAAATCATCCACTCTGAACCAAAACGATTTTTCCGACGCGCTTTCGCGTCGCCGACGCGTTTTAGGACACATGTTATGAGCGGTATTGTATGAAAGCTGCTGAAAAGTATTATCATCCAATTCCATATTCTTCCTAGGTAAAAAGAATTGTCGTTTTCCAGAAAGGTCGGTCAGGAAGTGTTACGTCAGAAACATCTCCGTCACGAGTTGTCAACGCACCGCTTCTTAGCATGAATAGCAGCACTCTACTCACGGTGCCATCGCAGCCGATGATGAGGAAAAGAAGTGGAAGTATGCCGGCATTCAAAGTTGCAACACTGGTGAGTCATGCACTGGTCTTCATATACAGTCTACGGCAACGGAAAAAGGTGGTCGTGCGGTTGCGTATTTCCACTAGGCATACTGTAGCTTGCGCCATAAACGACGACATAGTTGTATTTTTTTCTTGAGGAAAAAACACCGAAAACATTGAAAAACGTTAAATTTTCCCCCTCACCACACATTATCAGCACGTTTGAAGTCTAGAATCTTCATCACAGATATACACAGGAATAACAAGCATAATGGAGCATCACAAAAAATGGAAATAACAGATAAAAAGTCATTCTTTCTTGTTATTCCTGCGTATATCTATAGGAAAGACTTTAGGCATGTTGATAATGATTGTGCGTGCAATGAAAACTCACTAGTTTTCTACGTTTCCGATGTTTTTTCTCGAAATTTAGCAAAAAATCACAAATCTGAGGTAGATTTTGGCCCGACGACCGCAACCTACAGTATGCCAAGTGAAAATATGTACGCATCCACACAATCGCTTTTTTTCTGTTGCAGTGAACTGTATACTTGAACTCGTTATACATTTGTTACCTTCCGTCATGGAGAAAAGATTTCTTTTTGGGAAGTTCTAAGCTCGGCTGCACGACGCAAATGGTTGATTCAAGCATACTCTTATTTATTGAGTACGCCACATAAGTTCAGCAGATTTAACACGCATCAAGATAATCCACGCAGATCCTGAACCGGATTGGAAAGAAAACGGACACTACTCCTCCAAAGCGGACCTAGAAACACGAGAGCCTCTTTCCTGCAATGCGTTTGAAGCACCACAAAGCAGAAGGTACAGGCACCGGCGTAACATGTTGGTGAAGAGAGATGAAAGCTGATCCGGCTCTACAAGTGAAAGAACAGGCTCTATATAGCTAAATATGAAATCCTAATTTTGCTTCCTCCAGTTCTTTAACGATACAGCCTATAGAATCCTGAAATGTTGGTTTTCGCAATGCCAGCTAGTGACTTAAACATCATACAAACATCGTTTAGTCGTCGGCGAGATTCTAAAGTGTGGAGTTTAAACTCTCTATTCCTTACTCCGGCACTCGGTATTCTGTCACAGACCTGAATTTGGGTTCGAACATATGTATATTTCACGTGTGAAATTGTTATGGATTCCCTCAAGCTGCAAAGCATCCTTTCGTTTATGAGGCGAAGGAAAGTCGTTCCATTTTCCAAGATTGGCCTGACGTAAGTTTTGAATGCTCTCAACAACACATTTGCGTCTCGAACGGACAACGCCTTGAAAATGAGTAAAGCCTTAGAAGAAGCTTTTCTGCACACGTACTTGTAAAGTTCGGAGAAGTCAAGTATCCTGTTGTAGTGAAAACCCAGGTCTTTGTTAGAGGATACGGGATTCAGCACATGCCCATCTAAATTGTAAGTACTTAGCAAATTCGGCATGCCCAGCCTCATAAACAGTCTTTTCGGGAGCCAACGGTAGTTCTCACTTATGTGGCCAATCAAGAATTACCTCCAATGCACAAGCCACCATTCTCTGATCTTCTTCGCATACAACCTTCTTATAAATCTTGATGTCGTCAACAAACTGTTTGCACTCAACACCACAGCGCTCCAGAAGACCCGGTAGTTCCGAGGTGTACATAACGAACAGAATCGGTGGCAATACCCCTCCTCGGGGTACACCGCTCTTGACTGGCATTATAGATGAAAACGTTGAATTTATCTTCACCTGGAAACTTCTGCCGGAAAGAAAATTCTCAGGCCACTTGATAACCTTTGTATGGAATTTAAGTTTCGAAAATTTATATAGTAGTTTGGAATGATCCACACGATCGAATGCCTTGGAAAAATCAAAATACACCACATCTTTTTTTCGTTCCTTCCTTAGCGCTAAGAGTGAGACACGACCTCAGTTGTAACTATCATCGGCGAGCTGGAATGCCTAAGTGATCGCGAAAGAACAGATGGCTAAACTTTGAAATTACAGATTGTGCATTGTGAGCTTCGCAGACTCGCAAAGGCTTTCTTTCCCTCATGGGGAGAATCATTGTGTGCAGAACAGTCCCAAGCGTGTGTCTGGATCAAGCATTTCATGGGTGGTATGACTACCACTCAACTTGCCCTGCAGGAAAACCCTAGTGCACATCATTCCGTAAATATGCTGCTGCAAAAGTATAGTTGCACTTTCGACAATGAGAGAGAACCTATGAGGGTTTCCTGGCTCGAGTGTTGCGTGTGTATAGATGGGTGTTCACATTTCGCAGCCTAAACGCCTCGCAGTCTCCGCCTCTCGTGGATACAGCGATTCCGGTGACATCAAATGAATCGAGTGCTCAGACACTCCCGTTTATAAGTTCGATACCAATAAGTCATGCTCCGTCGGACACCTGCGGGAACATATCGCATTGGTCGGCGGATGATAACAACGGACATTCTCTATTGTAGGGTTCGAGACCACTAGGACATGTTTTTTCTCTATATTTGCGGGACCATATCCGTGTTGGAGGAACATAAGAGCTTCAACCTGCCATCAGTTTTCCACTGGTTTCGAAAACGAGTGAACACCAATACGCGAATTTTAAACACCAAAACGCTGCGATACTGTCGTTGTGGTAGCAGAATTCCTATCCGCATTTGCGGACTACGGCTGTTGCATCAGGCCACCGATGACAATCGCACTCGGAGAAAGGTTAATCGTGCCAGGGGTACGTGGTCTTAGCACGATCATCATCGTATTGCGTGATGAAACAGTTGTTGTCCGCAAATGCGGGCCGGAATTTGGTTCCGAGAACGACACTGCTTGACGCTTTATATGAGCCTTTCTTTGACTCACTCATCCATTTTCGGCAGGAGGTCTATTTCCTATAGGTTGTTAGCAAGCTCGTAGGCAGTGGCCGCTATAAAATTATTGACAGCCGCTCACCAAGGATACTCTAGCCTGGCGAAAGTAGTTAGATCGCGCGTTTTTGGGGAGGTAAAGCGGGTATTGTCTCATGTTAGCGTAAAGGATCTGTTAAACCATTCTAACACTAATCAGGCACTGATAGCTCAACGAAAATCGCCTAAAAAGGTCAAAACTCTAGAATTTTAAGCATTTTAAACCAGAAAGGCGGCGACTTATTTATTTATTCATGTACTATTATAAATTAACATAAACACGATTGGTTTGCGAACCAGCAAGAACAAGTCTCTCACAAGGGAACTCTGTTCGGTCAAACTGGCCGTTCCAAATGAAATGTACATTTCTGGAATCATTCTTGGACGTAAAGTCCCAATATTCTTATCGCAGCTGCCTACACTCACTCTGAAAGAAGTTATGGGCGTCTTTCAAGGGCTCGCAGCAAGGTAAGGCTAGGCGCGGCGCACCATCCTCATCTAACTTTCAGGGTGTTTTTAAGAAAAATTACGGATTTGGCCTAAAACTTGTTTGTAGGTGTAACCTAGGGTGCTGAACACGAATCTGGAATCCGTTTGTTGAAATTCTGTGGTTTACTGTACGTTACGGTAAATACTGTGCTATTTAGGGAGCAAAGCCCATCTTAATAATTCGGCAATCGACAAACAGACACCGAATTCGTATTTGGCACCCCGAATAACATCCACATAGAAGTTTTGAATCAGATCTGATACTTTGAACAAACTACCGTATGCCCACCGCAGTCTACCGTAGACTGTCAAAAATCGATAAACGGACACAAAATTCGTGTTGAGCACGTAAAATTATCTCTAGAGGAACGATTTGAGCCACATCTGTCTTCACATTCCGGCAATCGTCAAAAGTCGATTTTGCCTTCAAATTTTTGTACCGGTAGAAAGTTTTGAACGACTTTAGCCGAAAACTTTGAAAAAACGACAAATAAACCTCAAATTCGTGATCAGCACCCCAAATAACCCTCCTTCGAGTTTTATAGGCAGGGTTCTCGATAAAATCGGTTGTTGTGTTATACCAATGGAATGGTGGATCTGGCCATCACAAAAGTGAAAATAAGTAAAAAATTGGAGAAAAAACGCTCAGGAGCAAGTTATGGCTTGGTGTCCTCCCGCCCCCAATTATCGAGATTCGGGTAAAAGCCTGATTTGTCATGTTTTATTTTGCTTCTAAAGTAGTTTCTGAACATTTCTGGAGACTACTGATTACTTTAGCAGTGAAATAATTGTCGTATAAGCAAGCATTAATGAAAATCGCGTTAATTAGGGGGCCGGCCGACACCGGTAATTAGCCGTTATTCTTTGTTTTTGAGCGTTTGCCCCGCGAATTTCTAGGGTTTTTCACTTATTTATACTTTTGTGATGGCCAAATCTACATTCTTATGAAGAGAGCTCAAGAGTTGTTTTTATCGCGAACCCTGCCTTTAAGTCAAATCTGAATTTTTTGCTTCAACGCTTCCAGAGCGCTCTTGTAAATAAACGCCCAACCAAAAATCCGTACAAGTCCAAAACGCTGTCAGTCTGCACCCAGTTCGGGAAATGTGCTTTTACCCAAACTTTGCCTGGAGCGGTTATTTTGGGCCCTGAACACGATTATGAGGTCCGTTTTCGGATTTTCGAAAGATTACAGTTCTTTTTGGAGGCTACGACAGGTACGAAAATCAGGAAAAAATATTCCATAACTTTCTCAGAGTGATTCTTGGCTGCTGCAAAGGGTTTATTCGGAATTAACGTCAAAAAATGATTTTAGAGTGCACTTCAATCGGAATGGCCAATTTGGCTACTAGTAGTTTCCTGTTCAGTCTGTGTTAACATTAACTTCGTGAAATCGATCCTCTGGAACACAATTAAGGAACTGGTACTTTCTCACATCGGATCGATAAGGTCATGACTCGAGGAATTCGGTATTTCGAAGTGGACAAGCAAGTATGAGCTTTTATTAATATGAAAAATACGGAATTGATCCTTTTTGACACAAGTCAGGACCTGACGATTTATCAAATCCAACTGATAAGGTCGCAACTCCTCGGTGTTCAGGTTTTCAAGCCTCGATGGAGCAAGGATTGGCTCCTGATTGCCTGGGCATACCAAACTTCATCTGCTTTAACACATGTCCCCTGTCCCACCGCGATCGAAGTTTGATCAGCTGCCGAGATGTCGTACGTTCGTGCCGTAGCAGTGTGTAGAAATCCTTCCACGAAGAGTGTTTTTTAGCCATTGGAGAGGTACTGGCTGGCCTGAGCTCTCCTACGGATATACAAAGGACTAGCTTCGAGGCGAATCCAGAACTCGCCCGGAAGGGTCCATGTGCCACATGCGGTAAGAGTGTCACCTGGATTGGAAAGCGCGCCCAATCCATGTTAACTGAACCCGGGTGGTCGTATCGTGGCGTCAAACAGGTAGAAGGGCGGACAGATCAGTGGGAATGGCTAATCAACTCCATTGATCGCCAAAGTGGCTTAGACCAATAATGGTGGCAGCCTTCCCATTAATCTGCCCTCCCTCCTCACTGTTTGGCGCCACGAGAAGACCACCTACTGAACCCAATACTCGCTTGTCCGGTTCGAAATGCTCGGAGTCCTAGAGATATTACCTCATCAGTCCGATTTGATGAAGTATCAGTTCCTGATTTGTGTTCAAAAGGATTGATTTCGCAATGTCCATGTTAACTGGGACTGATCCCCGCTTCTACTCCCCCAAGCTAACACGAGCGAATTCCGGCTTTCCCGCTTCAAAAACGCGCGATTTAACGATTTTTCGCAGGCTAGTGTATACTTGGAGGGCGGCTGTCAGTAACTCTATGATGGTCACCACCTACACGCTTGCTGACAACCTGTAGGAAACAGCACCGACACGATTCTGACTGCACAAAACATTCATTCTCCACCAAAATATGGCTCTATTTTAAAAAAATTCTACATTTAAACCACGTTCGCTATTTATTCTTCTCAATAACATGCAAACTTTTAGCCGAGTATTAGACAAATAATCGGTCAGACGCACTCATATCTCTGTTCTATGATCTCTAGCAACGCCATTACTCAGAAATTTGTGGGGAAGTTCCCGAGGACAATAGACCTGATTTGGTCGTTATCACTCGGCCGAGGGAGAGGAGCGAGACGTCCCCGGAGGGGACGTCTCGTCCTCTCCCTCGAATTACACAACGATAAGGCGATCGAAACAGTCAACTCGGGGGGAGAACAAGGGAAGTTCGCCTCACGGTTGTTCTCATGGACTCCCCGAACATGATGAACGCGAAAACAAAGCCGCAGCGTATACGATGATGCAGACGGGCTAGCCGCGAGTTGGTCTCACTTCGCAGGTTTAGATGGTAGATCTGTCACTCCAGGACTGCGTAAGGCATCTCTGTCTGGGTTTCAGAGGAGCTAATGAGCTTCTCTGTAATCAGAGGTGAATATTTTTGAACCGATCGCAGTTTTTCAGGAACAGGAGATTGTCGAAAACAGCAAGTTCTAGCAAGCTGATTTTTGATCATTCATTGAACAATGGGAAGATCAGCAGTCGGAACGTCGCGGGAAGACCTGCAGTCAGGAGAACAAGAGAACTCTTGCTGTTGGAACTTCCCCATTACTTTGGTGTCGAGACGTCCCCTTCGCCTCCCCCCAATTCGGGGGAAGTTTTCCAGTTGTTTCGAGGGAAGTGCTGCTGCTGTCGTTCTCGGGAACTTCCCCACGAATATCTGAGTACGAGGGAGAATTGATGGATGTCTCAATGCGGAGTTTTTAGGATGAGAGAAATGACACCATTAATCTTTTGAGAGGCTCCCACCTTCATAAAAACACATACATATGCTACTGAGCAATTTGTGTTCCTAATAGTGTATTTCCTGTGTTGAACACCCGGATCATTTTTTCAACCTCCACAGAATGGCTCGATCAGAGGAGGGTGTTCAAATGGGGGAAACTACATTTTTCGACCGAAATTCACAAGAATCAATGGGTGCCGGCCAAGTGAAGATGTTTGATTACTCGCCAGAATCCACATTATCTCTCAAAGTGATTTAGTTATGATTATACTATTATTCTCAAAATTCAGGCCTCGCGACGTCTAGATGTGCCAAGAATGTCTGCCAGATTTTTAAGCGTCCCGCAGCAATTCAATATAGGGAGAACAGTAGTGAATACGCAAGGCTTATGGCCAGATTATAGGTCGACTTTTCGCTGCCGGCGGCCTCCGCGACAGGTCTTTTATTGGTCATATTCGAATTCTCACCAATCGCAGACGTCCCGCAAAAGCCGACGGCAGTATAACTAGTATTACAGATGAGCGAAAAATTGTGTTGGAGAAAGGTAGTCGGGTGCATAGGCTAGGGAATGGAGTGGAATTTCCGAAAACCTTTAGGAATGCTTGAGAGACATTTCAGCACAAAGTGTTAGACACTGCTGGACACCGAGTTTTTAACAATGTTTTACAATATTTTGTAGGTGCTAAATAGCTTTTAAAGGTCTTGAAATGTTTTTTATTCGAGGAGAGTGATGCGCTCCATTAATTAATGGTCCCAGCGCAGCAACACGCCCTACCGCGAATTGTTTTGGTTGGAATGCGTGGACACGCGGGCCGCTGGTAACCAGTTCGGTTAGAGCAGTATTTCTTACTTCCTTAGTGCGCATGCGTCATCGTGCAATATTTAAATCCCAACAGCTCTCCTCTTGCGCGATTCGTCTATTTAATCAAAAATCGAATTGAAGAGTAACTGAATCGTGGCAGCGGTTTTCGAAGCCATTACAGCTTGCTTTTTTGGACTTTGAAGCCGCGTTCGACTCTCCTCATCGTGATCGATTGCTCAATGCTCTGCGAGCAGATGGAGTCCCGGAAAAGCATGTTCGGTTAATCGAGGACATGAACAAAGGAACAACAGCAGCAGTTCGTACACCAGTCGGATTTACGCCAGCTTTCGAGGTGAAAACAGGAGTAAGGCAAGGAGCCGTTGCAGGACCTTTTCTTTTCAACTTCGCCGTTGATGACATCATGCATAGAGTTGCAGAGCAGTTTCCTGCGGATGTGATCCTAACACCATCAGGACGCTCCCTTGTCGACCTGGAGTACGCCGACGACATTGTGTTATTCGCTGAAAACAACGCAAAACTGCAAAGGATTGTGAACCTCGTTTCGAAGTATGCCGCAGCCTATAAACTTCGTCTTCGTCCCGACAAATGCAAGCAGATGTGGGTCTCTCAGAGGCCTTCAACTGGAGTTTGTGTGGACGGACAACGTATCGAACTGGTGGACGATTTCTGTTATTTGGGCTGTTTGCTGAAGAACGATGGTAGTTATGCAGCGGATATTCGACAACGATGTGCGAAAGCTACGTCTGCATTCAATTCTCTAACCAAGTGTTTGTGGTCTACCACCATCGCGAAGGAAGTCAAGTTGCGCGTCTACCTATCCGCTATTCGCCCTATCATGATGTACGGATCGGAGACGTGGGCAGCACCGAAAACGCAGATGGAAAGGTTGGATTGCACGGAGAGGAAGCTTTTTAGGCGTTTGCTTGGATATTTCTGGCCGCGTGTATGCCATAACGAAGACCTTTACAAGGAAATCGACGCAGTACATCAACGCTTGACACGAGGGAGGTGCCAGCATCTCCTAACGCCATCTCAAGCAGCAATGGAAAGTCGACTTCGACTGCTCGGGCATATACTAAGAAGAACGCCGGATCGTCTCGTACAACACGCTTTAAAAATGCTTCCAAATCCTGTCTGGAAACGGCCACCTGGGCGTAGGCGAAAGTTCTGGACGGATGTGGTTAAAGAGGATTTAAAGTCACTCGGCATCGAAAGACAGTTCAGGCGCGATGTTTCGTTTCGCAGGAAATGGAATAGTGACAGCTGGATGGAATGTGTTCAAATTGTGGCTGAAGACCGTGAAAAATGGACACGGCTGACTACTAGGACGGCACACCTCGGTGAAGATGCGGAATGACCGCGTCAGGCGAAAGCCAACCGATTAAGTCAAGTAAGTCAATCAAAAATCGTTGAATAGTCACCAGGTTCGAGATAAGCATCACAAATAGCAAAGCGGGCGGAGTTGCAGCAAACCTGAAACGTTGAACTACATAGAACTTGCTCACTGCGACCGACAGAAATTTGATCGAAAATAGTGGTTAACATTAAACTATTGTTCAGTACCCCAATTAGCCCCACGGGCTAAGGTCCAGCAAAATCTGAATCATTGTTTTACTCTAACCTAGTGCAAAGAACCGAAATTCCACGGGAATCGGTGAGTATAGTAATTCTTCATCATAACAGATTTATGTCCATCGCCCCAAATGACCCCCGACGCGGAGTTTCCGCAAAACCCGATGCGTTAGCCTATTACGGCTACTAGCCGTAACCGACTGTGTCTTATCGGAAACCCACATAAGGTTCGTAACCAGCATTGCCTAAAAACCCCTTATCGCAGTTTGGTACAGTTTCTTCCTCAGCACAGAAGTTCGAAAATTTGAGTAGGGTCAATTTCGAAGATTGCTGATATAAAAATAAGAGCCACCGAAAGTGCTTCACAGCTGATAAACAGCTTTTAGTACGGAAAACCGATTCGTACCATGGGAAAAAACTCGCATTTTGGAATTTCGCTTTTTGGAAAAGGATTTTTACAGCGTAGTCGAGAAATGTGGATACGAGTTCCCAGAGACGAAACAGTCCCGAGTAAGAAGTGTGGACACACGCGCTCTTTTAAATGGACATCACACCCAACAAGTTATTGTTCAGGTTTTATGCCTGTCTTGGAAAAAATCACCCGCTAATCACAATGACATCTCTGAAATCGCTCAAAGCTCCCTAGAAACGAAGTAATGGTTCTTTAAATATGCCTATATTTTGAAGGTGAAATTTAGTGAATGAGTTGTCTCGGATGTCTATTTCTTTTCATTCGCAGTCGCTGAACGAGAGCAAATCAGAATAAGGAGTCGGACCGTAAAGATAGTGAATGTTGATAACGTGGGTGAAATTTATCTATACATCTAGCCGCTCTTGAACTCGAAAGTCAAGAAAAGGGACGTGGCCTGTGGTGGTGACTGAGCGGGTCGGGCCTATGGTGGTCGTTTATATATCGCTTATTCGGCAGAAAGGAGATCTCGCATTAGGCACGTGTTATATAGGAGGGGTCTACTACAAAATCAAACGAAAGTCACGCCATTCATATCTAAGGGTGTACTGTGCCAATAAGTGTTAATAAGAGGAGGTGTTCCATTACAGTTGGTACAGAAATTCTTGGTGTTCAAGAAGGAGGTTTGGAAGTTTCACTCAGTCTTAGTCGGGTCCCCGACTGATATCTTACCTAGAAAACTCATTATCTTTAAAGCTGACTTGACTAATTTGTTTATGAAGAGTCTAGCAGCTGAAGTGAACGGAAAATCGCCAAAAAGAGGAGAGCGTTGATCTCACGTGATCCCGTCCTCCCACTCAAGGCTATTTATGGGAACAAAAACCAGACAGATTCGTCAAAGGATTATGTATCATTTGAAAGAGCTTCTATGAAGGCCGCCGCCGTTCTTGATTAATAACCACCATTTCTTTACCCCTGTTTGTCCAGTTCTTGAACTAGGCAGCGTTCTTTGAGAAGTAGAATGTGTAGCTTTAGGCTTTCTAAGCAAAATGTTGTAAAATATCTCGAAAAATCACTATCAAGTATCCTTTGCACTTTCTTAGTCTTTCATAATTACGTTTGAAGCACGTGTCTCCCGGCTAAAGATCACGGCTTTTTTGCTCCTTCATTAACACATGTTTTGCTTAGTAACGATTGTGCCATTTTCCATATGCATTTACCTTTGACAACCCCCCCCTCACTCCAAAAAATAAGATTTCGGGCCTTGTTTCAAGATTTTTTCGATGATTGCGTCCAGAATGCCATTGATTCGAAGAGCTGGCCCTGTTTGTTTCTTTTTCAATGAAATTTCCACATGACATCACAGAACATCTCCGAAAGCCTCCAAAACAGAAGACATTTCTTCCGACCTCTAAGGGATTACACGAAATTTCAAGATGAATTTATCCCTGTGGATTTAGGCGACGCTATGGAATCTGAAGAAGGAGCAGGTTCGCGCATTACGAATGACATGGGCCAGACTCTGTGAACCGCCTCGTTCGAATTGCAAAGGAATCGTGAACCTGGTCGAGAGAGCTTGGGAAAAAATGGATAACGTACGTTAAATTATTGCGATTATTTGAGGAGTTTGCAGCGATAATTCTGGAAACGCTTAGAAGTTCATTTTTCTGCGGATCATTTGAAATTATGTATTTAGTTGCTAGCACTCCACTGAATGACTGCATTAGTGTAGGCCTCTTTCAGAAAGACCCATCTGTGAGGACTATTTTCTACAATGCAGCGTTTGTTGAGACGATGCATGATCGTTGCGAAAGGAGGTGAGAAGAAGTCTTTCCTAGCTATTAGTACAGTTTTGAAAAGAATTCAAGCGAACGAAATTCAAAATTTTCTCGTTTGAAACATTTCTGAACGAACGAAAAATGAAAAAAAAGGTTCGACAAAAAACGAACGAAAAAAATTCGAAATTTTTTTTGAAAATTTCGTTCGTGTTTCCTCTGTTTATAGGCAGTGTTCACCATAAATTTCACTTCCGATATCTCCACGGTTTGCGGAAGGTCTGGTGCCCTATATAGCAAGGCATGCTTAAAAAGGACAGGAAAGACGCGTTTTGAGCAAAAATAGGCCCTCCCTTGTTTACGTTGATTTTTGAGCGTGGAGGAATTGACCGCTAGAAGGATGATACCTATCAGTGCAATGAAGCAAACAGCTCACTTATCAGCACTTCCTTCACTTGATCATTCCTATAATCTGAGTCTTTATTTGTTCCTTTCGAGGGGCGGATCTGGGGCACGGGGTGTGTCTGGGGCACCAAAGCGCTTGTTCGCAGCCGTTATTTTTCCACTCCTGGCTCGTTTTCTACCGTTCCTTTGGCACTGGGAGCCTAGGATCCTTCTCCCCTATCATTTTACTGTTGAAAGTCAACGAGCATGATTATCGTGAACACTGCCTTTAAGAGTGAAATTGATTTCCGTTCATCTCGTGCGTCTGCGCGCGTACGCTGCGTCTCCTTCTACCCACTCTTTCTCGCTGTCTTTACCCTCGTTCCGCACAATCGAGGGAACACACTGAATTTGGCTCGTAACCAGCGGATACCGCTATAATTAGATTGTGTTTTAGCTGTTTCAGGACGTCGAAGGGATCAATCGCTACCCTCCGAGACCACACGCACTTCTTCGTATCGCTTGTATCCCAGGTATGTATAAGCTACTCAGATTTAGTCTAGTTTAGCAATAATTGCAACCAGCCGTGCGGTTTGGGCGACACCACCGCTCGACGTAGTTTCGATCGCGCGCGACGATGTACGTCCACATCCCCGTCCACTGATTAAGCTGATGTCTATCGCACGCGTCGTTCCATTGGGAAACTGCTATTAGCAATTTGGCGCGAATTCACTCGATCAATGTGCATCTGCTCTTCGTTTTCCCAAGAGCGAGTTTTCCGTCGAGCAGGACTTAGACCATACATACAGACCTTACGAAGTGCTGTCTGTACCTCTCAGAAACAGGGGTATGGAAGTGGGTCGCTTTGCAAGAAAGCCAGATTTGTCTTTATTAGGCAACTTGGCAAAGGTTGGCCCTAAAATCAAACTTATGTGCCCAACATGGTTAAGCCTAATCTTGATTTTTGGTTTTCTCATGATTATGCCCTGACTTCCCTCTGGAAAGCAGTCTTCACGATGGAAAGGTTGCCAGTTCTCTGACAATAACGTAAGCATTGGGTTTATCTAATAAGAATATTAGCGAAGGGTATGACAAAAAAAGGCTAGGATGTGGGTGAGAATCTCGTAGACCAGCCGACCCCTGCGATCACCCCAACACTTCACCTAACAGTTGTCCTGCGTTTGTTTCACCACAGGGACAGTTGCCAAATTTTGAATACTTTTCATTGATCCTAACATCCGAGCATGTGCATTGGCCCTTCGTATTTTTTAAGAGTTTTGCGTGCAAGGAGCAGAAAACGAAATCATTTACCTTAGAATTCTGAAGAGCAGAACCATCTCCGACGTTAGGTTTGACGCTTGGTCCGCATTCCCCCAAACAGGCGTAATTAAGTATTTCAAAGGTTCCTTCAAACAGGTTTTCTCCGGTATAAATGGGATTTTGAATCGTAAATTAAATTGAATCAAACTTAATTGTGCGTTTGTGTACGTTTGTAACACGTTTTGTAGTGTTCACGATAAGATTCGTTTTTCTGCATTTCCACCTATCTGGAAGACGGTTCTATGACGATTCCAATGATGTTCTTGGAATCGTACTAGACCTTCTAGGAACGAAGTTATGGGCCCTCGAAAATTGAGCTAAGGAAGCATGGTGGACGACTTGTCCGAGGCTTGTAACTTCCGTCTTTTGCAGCCAATGTATGCGAGCTGACCTGAGTGAAGAGGGTAGTTGGGAATAAATAGAAGAACGGGGCTATTGATCGGAAACCATCGCTCATATCACAATCTCGAGCATTCATTTGTTCTCGTCGGTGGGCGTGAAAAGTTCTTCCGGGGTGTGCGACGAGCTGACGGGTGTCCAACTTTGGGGCCGTAGGGGACCGTTCCGAGCTCATTTTTCTTACTTTTTCAACGTTAGGATTGCGCTAGGCCCCGCAGCTGCCGATCTCCACCAAAAATTTAGACATGGTTTTTATCTTGGATACTGCCTTTGAGAGAAGGTGACGCACTCGAATCTCGCCCACTAGTTGTACTATTGCAAACAGAATCCGCATTCAGGTCTACAGTCTACGTCAGCGGAAAAAGGCAATTGTGCGTTTGCATACTGTACTTCCACTAAGCATACTGTAGGTCGCGTCATAATCTACGGCAAAGTTGCATTTTTTTCCCTGAATTTTTGAACGCATAAATATTGTCAATATACCTATGGTCTTTACCATGGATACACACAGAAATAAAGAGAAAAAAATGATTTTCGTCCTTATTTTCTTTTTTTTCATTCCTATTCTTCCTTCGTGCATCTATGATTCAAGGCTTTAGGTGTATTGATAATTTGTGGTGTTGGGGGAGCTTACCGTTTCTCAACGTTTCCGGTGTTTTTTCTCTAAAATTCAGGAAAAAAATACAACTTCGCCGCCGATCATTTCGCAACCTACATTATGCTTAGTCGAAATACGCAACCGCACAATCGCCTTTTTCCGTTGCCTTGGACTGTATCATCATGGGAGGGCAAGTATGCTGTCTGGATTCTCGTTGGAGGCGTTATGTGCTGATGGACTCACAGATTATTCCAACGGAAAAAGGCGCAGGTGCGCTTGCGTATTTTCACGATACAGTTCATCTACGCAATCGCGTTCAGTCCGCAAAGTGCACGCTGATTGTGAAAGCGTGTTGCGGCGCGGTCTCGAGGATCCTCAGACAGGCATGTCGGATCACCCGGGCGGTTTTCGCCTTTTTTCGCCGCCGATGATCCCATTATCCCTGTCTGAGAATTCTTGAAACCGCGCCGCAGCACGCTTTCGCGATCAGCGTGCACTTTGCAGGCTGAACGCGATTGCGTAGAAGAACTGTTTACTATAGCCATCGTTGGCTCTGCTCCAAGATTGTCGTTAATCAATAAGGAAAACAGCTGGTATTTTCTGGCGACTTACCGTTTCTCTTGCTTCTTCAAGTCGAGAAGTCGAAGAATACAAATTTCGAAGATATTCGAAAATCGAAGAGTTGAAAACTAGAACTTTGAACATATTCGAAAGCAAAAAAAATATTCGTAAAACTAAAAATTTGAATATTTTGCATTTTCTCCTCTAGAACTATATCTTTATTTTAAAGGCAGCATACACGCTCGTAAACATGGTCGAGATGTCAGCATAAATAGGCCTGCACGGCCCCTACCATGTCGTGAACAACGTTTGAAGCGCTGAAAACCTTCCAGGATAACAGTATATGACCATACCTGTCACGCACGCCCGTATTTTTACACCCCTTCGAGTAACAGAATGAAAAGTTAAACTTGAGAAAACATGTGATAATTGAGAATGATAGCACTATCAAAAGGGAGCGCACGAAAGAAACAGCTCGATTTACTTGAGTAAAACATGTCTACATACCGATTAACTCTTGTCCACTTTTGAGAACGCCGCTCTACTCTTGCTGGCTTTTGAAGATGGAGGATTTCATCGGTGCACAAACAGGTAGTATCCGGATAAATCGAGCTGTTTCTCTCGTCCACTCCCTTTTGTTAGTGCTATCACTCTCAACTATCACGTTTTCTCAAGTTCAACTTTTCATTCTGTTACTCGAACGGGTGTGAAAATACGGGCGTGCGAGACATGGTTGCTCAAATAATGTCATTCTGAATGATTTTCAGCGCTTGAAACGTCGTTGACGACATGGTAGGGGCCCTGCGGGCCTATTTATGCTGACATCTCGACCGTGTTTGCGAGCGTGTATGCTGCCTTTAAGTACATCTCGAACAGAAGTACACACACTGAAAAGAGAAGGCTTAAAATTAGATGTAGTCCCTCTGTCAGAAGTTCAGCGGTATGTTTTCGAAAATCCGTTTTTCGAAAATCGTCGAATTTCGAACCCTGATTTGAAAGTTCGGCTTGACAGAAGCATAATTCGAACCAGACACGTGCTCTCAGCTCGGCCATTCTCAATTATCTGTCGAATAGGTTTGAACCGAAATCAGTTGAAAGGCGAACGCTTGAAGGACTTAGATTCGTTGTTCGAAACATGTTCGAAAATGGAATAGTCAATGAATAAAAAGTCGAAAAAACAGAAACTTGAACACATCCATGAATCCAACGTGCGAAGAAGCTCGATTTCGAACATACTCGAAAATCGAGAAGTCGAAAAAATGAAAATCCGAACTTATTGGAAAAGTGAAAAGCCGAGGAAAACAAAATTTCGAGCTTGTCAAAGATTGAAGTTCGAAAAATCAAAAATCAATCGACTCGATCGATTAAACTATCGAAGCAGCCCTATATTGTCAGAGCGATGGGGTGACATATGATCTCCTCGTCAAGTTTAGTCCAGTGACTGGACGAGGCACGATCATTGCGGAGGGACGTGCGGCGTTCGCGATACCACCAGGCAAAGGGGTTTCGATCGCGCGCGACGATCTACCTCCGCAGCCACGTCCATTCATTAGTCATTTTACAGGGAGTCTCCACAAATTTTCTGAAAATTTTAATAAATTTTTAATGGTAGAGAAATGGCAAATTTGTGTCTCATCTATGGTCTACATGTTCAGGTCGTCCAGAATCTGGACGTCGATCCGGACAACATCCTCGAACATATCGAAGCAATCGGTGAATCTTGTCCTGTTTATAGCTAGTATGCTGTTTCTATCAAGCGTTTTTCAGGGAGGAGTCATGCGTACTTGAAACAGTATGGCTTCCGTTCACAGCACTGGGAGAAAATTGGCGAGTACTTCGTGGACATCCTTGTCATTCAGGTGATTCAAAAATTTATAGAATAATGCGATGCTAAATCTTCCAATTTTTTTGACCGCTTCGGTGTTGAGGTTCTTTTCAAAGGCAGTGTTCACGGTGATTTTCGTTCCCGAATTTTTCACACAACACAATGCCTCCAAGTGTTACCAAAACTACGAAGAAACGGCGAGAAGCGCATTAAAACGTCGTATTTCAGTGACAATATTCTATAACATGGACTAGTTGTCTGGTTGGATGAGCATGTTCTGAGTGGTTGTCACCGGTGGAAAATTGAGTCAATCGAAAATAGAAGAGTATTTTGTGCAAAGCAGAATTAGTTAGGACCCCAAGGAAAGAACGGAGCAATAGAGAGTAGAGAATTGCAAAGGAGGGGTCAACAAAAGATTTTATTGTCACAACAAACACTTTCTGTGATACGAGGCGGGTGATACTTGAGGATTTCGTGTACTTCTGGTGCGTTTCTCTCGATTTCTACGTGATTTTAGTTCTAGTCGGGGCCACTTAATCAACACAGCGAATAATCTCAAAATTGAAGATTATCGTGAACACTGCCTTTAATTACCTATTGTTGCGGAGCATGAATCCCATGCATTGCTCAAACAGCTCCTCATTCTTCTCAGTCTACTCACACATCGAGCAGAAACGTCATTACAGCATCATGATAAAGTTTTATCTCAGGACTGTGTGCGAGGTTTTCCCGAGGGTTGTCGGGCGTGGACGATCCTGGTGGCCGCTCTCGTAGATCGGCTTCGAGCTGCTCCTCGCCGTGGAAGTGTGACTCCCTCTCCTCTCTCATCCCGCCCTTCGAGTCAAAACTCCTGCTACGAATCTACACATAGTGTGAACGTCACATCGTCAAGGTAGCTGCTACTTTAGAGTTGGGAAATTTTCCACGTTTTCAATTTTTCAAAAAGGCGTTCCAGGCGCTGCAGTTTCAAGATCAGCAGCAATGGTGGTAGTCAGAGTAGCATAACAGATTCCACAGGAAATCTCAATGGATCGTGTCCTATGAGGTTTAATATTCCGTCTATCTATATTTCATGGTTCCTGTTTCTCTCTCAAAATGGGTCTTGCAGAAAAAATGCCTACCGCGGTTCTGTTACGGAGGTCGGCAAAGGGTGCATTGATATGGCTTCGTTGAAGACAGCACTTTCCGATGTACGCGCAAGTAATCCTGCCATCGCTTAGATGGACTATCTTTCCTAACTTCATTTTCAGTTATTGGACAAATTGATATTCTTCATTTTACATGCTCTACGTATGAGTTTCGTTGACGACACGGTTCATATTTGTGCATGCCTCAATTAAACACCAATTGTTGTTCTGTGACAGTTTCTGCAAACTTAAAGGCATCGTACGCGCTGAAAACCACCTACCGTTTTTTGGGTTTGAATCATTGGTTGGGCCCGCCTGAGAACGTGGGTAGAGCTTGTCGGGTCAACGATGTCTTATGGGAGATCGAATGCTTCGAATTCCGTCAAAGGAGGCCGGCCTTCCGACGGCCGTGTGGCATCAAATGAGAAAAGAATGTGGCTTATCATCAAATGATAAGCTTAAATGAGTGGGAGTTGTTGTATCATTTGTTCATAAGCGACTTTCTTTTCTCATTTGAAGGTGGACGGCTGCCGGAAGGCCGGCCTCTTTTGGCGGAATTCGAGGCATTCGATCTCCCATATTTTCCAAAAAAGCATCGGTGACCGGACAAGTTCCACCCACGTTCTCAGGCGAGCCCAACCATTGATTCAAACCCAAAAAAAACGGTAAGCGGTTTTCAGCGCGTACGATGCCTTTAATAACACGAGTGGCATTAATCCACCGAGATACCTTACTGAGCCTGAAATCGTCCATTGTAGAGGTCCAATAGCTCGAAGTCTTGGTTTACGATACACAACGTTACTGAATCGGTCATATTTCAACTTTTCGCGCTGTAGTTGCCTTGCGGTCTCTTTAGAGTGTTTTGCAGATTGTCTCCAAGCGTCACTGGTTGACCTCTTTTTCCACAGGATATGCGATGTACCTATGAACACTTAAAAGCGGACTCACTTGTATATTGTCGTTCTCTAGATGACAGGTAGCCGCATCGAATCCTGGGTTGCGCGTGTCGAGCGTGCAGGGGTGACCCCGTCATGGAAAAAAGATCAATTAGCCGCAGCGTTTCAATTTCCCTTGGCTAGCACTCCTTCCTCACCCTTTATTTTTCTTTTCTTTCCTTTCCGTTAATCTTTTTGATTGCCTGATAACTTGTTCGAATTTTGCGTATTTCGTAACTTATTTGTGTTCATCTCCAACGCTGGATGATTTCAATTTCAGGAAAATATCGATGAATTGCAGAAGCGCTAATTCGCTACCTGAAAAAAGAATGAGAGGATTGATTGACAAAGGTCTGGAAATCATAGCTAAAACAGAGGAACTTCTTATATCACTGGCATTTTCCCGAAATGAAAATCATCATAAAAGTTAAAGATGAACAAAAATATTCCCGATTTTTGAAACTACTTTCGACAAATGAGCAGATGAGGAAAAGGATGGAAGGGAAAAGAAAGGAAAAAAGAGAATTGAGGAAGTGCTGGCGAAGGCAAAATGAAACACTGCGGCATATCGATCTTTTTTTTTCATGACGGCGCCACCCCACCCGCTGGATACGCACAACCCCGAATTCGACGCGGCTACCCACCGTCTAGAGAACGACTATATTCTCGTTGATCTTGTGGTTTCAATAATAAACTCATCCTCCGAAGACACTTCTCTTGAAGTTATTGTGTTCGTTTGAATTACGTTAATCAATGTCGCCATGAATACATATTTCACACTTTATTTGGCGAAAGTGTTTCTATTGTATTTGAAATAAAGAAGTCAGTAATAGGCGCATTTTTATTGTTGTTGCATACATTTGCTCCGTATTCAATCTCGACGCGTCTAAAGCCTTCCAAAACTGTAGCTTCAGGCATGCATCGTACTGTTCTTGCCCTCCGAAAAAAAAGATTCGCGATAGGATCATCGCAGGTTGTAGTATTATCCCTTTAGGTCGCGGCAACTGCAGTATAACTGCGGCGAACCTGGTAATTCGGTCATGATTTCGGCATTGTTAGGCATCTTTCATGGTCCTCACAAGGTTCTTGACACGCGCGTGACGAGCGGCCACGCCGCGCCTACAGGGCTGACTGCCTAAACCGCCACGGCGGTTAAACCATTTCTATAATTTTTCAATCAGCAGTTTGAGTGCACTCCATCACAAGTAACGTCAGGCTCATCTTAATCTAATGCCAATGCAAGCCTTGTTTCTGTGGCTGGCACGGTTGCAGTTCAGCTTCACCCAGCACCGTCATGGCGGTTCCGCCGGAGATTTTATAGGTGATTCTCGCGCGCCGCGCGGCAAAAAGTTTCATAATCCACTGTCAGTTTCGCGCGTCACGCGCTTGCGGTGTGGACTGTTAAATATGACTTAGCAAACCTCGTACAGCGTTAATAAAAATTTCAAAAGCGACAAGTGTTTTCTTACCTGTTACGGCACGGTTTTTCTGAATCTTACATCGAATCTCGCAGCGGGCCCTCTGTCCTATGTTTTAGTTGTTCCCAAACTTCGCGAGAAGCTGAGTTCAATTCTCAAAGGCAGTGTTCACGATGAAAAAGTTGCCCATTTCTCGGCAAAAAAAACGTAAGCTTTGGGTCTCTCTAAGAAATTTGAGAACGGAAATGCTATGAAAAACGACCAGGAAATGGGTGAAAATCTCGTGGGCCACCCCGCCCACGGCGTATAATAGTGGTCGGCTTCCGTTTTACCGTAGGAACAGGCACCAAATTTTCGAATATTTTTTTATCGCGAAAGGTTCCAACATCCCAGCATGTACAATAGCCCCTATTATTTTTGAAGAATTTTCGGTCCAGGAAACAAAAAGCAAAGGGCCTGTTTTTTACGTGCGGCCTGTTTCTGTCAAGGCTTCAAGAAAGCTCGACTTCTTAGGCTTTTATGATCATTTCTGTTGGCGTGTTTTGGGGGAATTTTGATAAGTCGCTAAATTTGGAACAGAAGAAAAGGAACGCTACGCACCCGCATTGTAACGGTCTCTTGAAAATCTCGAAAAATTCTCCCCTCTTTGTGCTGAATCTCATCGGATCGCAACAAACAGAAATGGTTACGAGTGTTTTCTGCAGCTTCACTCCAAATTAAGGTCCCCTTGTGTGGAATGTTGTGAAATTTCGATTATTCGACCGGCTCTCTTCCCCATTTGGCGCTGTGGTGATCTGTTCCCGTTTTCCATTTCTGGAAACTTCTTTCGCTACTACCTGATCTTATTGCTCACGCTGGCGCAATCAATCATTATCTTTTAAACAAATAAGATTATCAGTTCTGTGTGTTACATGGGTACTCACTACTTTTATGCTATACATATTATGTACCAACAACGTAACAATACATATTTAGTGCTGATAATACAGAAACAATCATATAAGTGTTAAAAGCATTTAGCGCGAATGACCAGTCAGCTTAAGTGCACAGTCTAACCTCAGAATTACTCATCTTGGAGAGAATTCCGGGCTGATCACAATGATGTCTTCAGAATCGCCCGTACCCCAACACGAACTGAGCGGTGGCCTGTCAAAGATTGTGAAATCAGACGGTGAGAAATTTGTGGACGACTTGTCTCGGGCCTGTTTTCCCCATCGTTCGCAGCCATCGCTCCGAAGCACATCAAGTTCTAAAGCTAGATCGGTAACAAATGGAACAGCGCAAATTTTGATCGAATTGTCGTTCATGGCGCGTCTCGCCCGTGCTGAGACCGAAAACCCTGCTGATGTGAACGAACAGAGTGAACTGGTGCTGATCTGAGAGAAGGGGAGCGGAGAGAATGGGTGTCTTTTCTCGCTTATTCTGAAGAGTTGAGATTTCGCGTTTGGCAGGGTCGCTACTCACAGTGGCCGGACCGTAATATCAAAGTTAACCCACCAGCTAGGACTGTGCCTTTGATGGGATGGCAGATTGAAATGGATAGTTCTAGCGAAATCTTCATATTAACAATGAATGCTAAGAGTTGCCTAAGTATCTACGTAGTAACCGTAACAATCGTATGTACAATAATATCAATTTGAAAAAGATACAGTGCTTTTTACCGCAACAAATATCGATATAAAAGAAAAATTTGAGCAAAATCAACGCAATCAATCCATTAATTGAAATATCCTTACCCCTATAATCAAGGCTCACTCTGTCTTTGGCAATTACTGAAATATTAATGATAAAATCCACTTTTATACAGACTAGTGAACTTTAAAATTATACACTATCGAATCTTGATTGCCCAAAGGATGCGATTTGAGTGCCTTCTTCTATGTAACCTTCTTCGGTATCTACATTATATTCAAGCTTTTAGATATTCAGTGCCGTATGTGTTATTGCACTGCTTATCAGAATGCCACTTCCGAACGTCCGCATATGTCATATATCCTAATGAGTCTTGCTGGAGCCGTCGGCAGAGCTCACAGAAGCCTGTTTCGTCGTTGTGTTCCGGTAAAGCTCTAAAATTTGGAGTTATCTGAGGTTATTAGATCGATAAAAGAAAGGATCGCACTCGTATGTCATTCTCCATCGATGATACGTGAGGTATTTTTCTTTGTCATTAGCCACGCTGTTGACAAATTTCGCCATGTCGGCCATAGAGTCGAAGTCGTCTATAGCGATAAAGGAATTGTTAGGGGCCTAAAAACCAACAGGAAAATTAGAGACTGAAATCTGCAAACAAGTAGTTTATTATTTGTCACTCCTCACCAAGCTCTTTCTTCTCCTCAATTTTAGTGGGTTAGTTCTCGCGCTCAATAGAAAGCTGGTGTTTTTAAATAGAACTTTGGTGTGATACAATCGATTGTAGGTATCACACTTGAAAATGAGTCTTCAAAGACTGTTTTGAACAGGCTAAAAAAACAAAAGGTATGAAACAATTTGGGAGGGGCACTTTGGATTCAGTTGAAGAATGAATGATACCGCTTTCAGAAGTCGAGGTATTTCCATGGAGTCTCCACGAAGACAATGACTGATAACGCTATCAGGCATATGATATTAGCCCAAGTTTTTGTTTTCATGGATGAATCATTCCATTTTCTCGAGTGCCCCCCCCCAAATGGTTTCAAGCGAAACTAAATTTGTTACTTAGGTCCAGGACAAGGTTTTTCGCTCGTTGTAGCAGCGCAAACATCCCTAATTAGAATTTCAATAAACAGTACTTGTAAATATTTCGTCACAATCCCGGACGGAAGCATTTTTTAAATGCATCGTGAGCGCTGAAAACCGAATTCCTGTTTTTATGCTGTATCATTCAGGTGGACCTTGATAAGGTCTTTCACGAAGTTAGCAGTCCTGAAATTGAGACGGAATCAAGTTTTTTGCCATTCGAAAACGTCTTTCTGGGTTAGGGGTTTGCCTTTGGGTCGATCCTTTGTTACGTCCGTTGACCAAATGGGAAAGAATGTATGTGATCAAAAAGCGATATAGTTCAAATGAGTGGAAGTTGATGAATTATATCACATAATTACGTGATCAATGTCTTTTCCGCACATATCGGTCAACCTTTTCTCCTTTGAAAATCTGCCGAAAGAAAGATGAATGTGATTTGATCGAGAGATCGCGGCTCGGAAAAATGATTCGTAGGGATCGAATCTTCTTTTCCCAAACACCGATTGGGTAACTGAGGTCTGAAAATGAATGAGAACGGGTCTGAAAAAGCAGTTCTCACTGATTTTTTTGCTGTTTTTTCATCGTGACTGTTGTTTGGGGTAGTAGAGCTTCCATTATGCATATATTGAAAACTCATGAACGAAATTCATCGCGAAGGATGAGTTTATGGACACTTCATTATTTAGTGCTCTTAAGCTTCAAGCTGGGCTCATGAAATTTTAGGTCCGTTTTCAAATGCGGACAGCAAAATTTCCACTGTAGTTTTCATGCCCGAAGCTGCACCTATGTGCCCTCGAGGCATAAAAACAAGCTCCGCCCACCTTGGGTAGCTCGTCGGCTTGAAGCTGGATCTGTGAAGTTTTCGGTACGTTTTCACATGCAGACAGCCATGCATGAGAAGAGACATGCGGATTTGGTTATCGGGGGGGGGGGGCAGAGCAAGTCGCCAGGTTTAAGAAGGGGGTAGCACCAAAATTGGGTTGTATCACACCGTATCCTGCTCTCAAATTAAAGGCAGTGTCCACGATAGAAATCGTTTTTCTGTTTTTCCGCCTATCTTGAGAACAGTCCCATGCTGATTCCAACGATGTCTCTGAAATCCTAAACGACCTTCTACGAACGTAGTTATCGTCCCTAAAAATTTGAGGTAGAGAAGCAAAGTGGACGAGTTTCCCGAGGCTTGTATCTTCCGTCTTTTGCAGCCGATGTACGTGAGCTGACATGAGTAAAGAGAGGAGTCGAGAATGAAGGGAAGAACGGGTCTAATAATCGAAAGCCGTCGCTCATCTCACGAATTCAAGCAATCATGCGTTCACTTCGGTGGGCGGGCAATGCGTTTTTAGGGTTTGCCTTGCGCTCAAAGTGGCAACTTCGGGCTCTTTTGGGGCTCTTCCTGGCTCGTTTGCATGCGTTCTTTGGACATTAACGTTACAGAGTGACCCTCCACTACACATTCCTGGTGAAATTTCAAACACTTTTTCCATCGTGAACAGTGCCTTTAACCATCATGAACAGAGCTATGACACAAAGGGGCAGAAAACCTCTTTTGAGTTTTTTTACTAAAAATGCGATAATTTCACCGGTATTATGTTCAATCACGATGTTTCTGCTGCTTCATTTGGGTTCACTTGGACCTATGATTAGCAACTACTCTTTGTGATACTCAAAAGAATGATTGTAACAGAATTCATCAAACCTCACCCCAATGGCAGTGTAAATATCTCGTTTTAGAACAATAGGTACTGCCATGCGACTGATCAGAGACTCGAAAAACTTCTCCGTTACATAGTCCTTACAGTTTGAGTTTTCCAGCGAAATATAGAACTTGTACGGCCTGGGAAATATCCATTCGACAAATCGGACAAAATATAGGATAAGCGGGGAGTCATTACATTGATTCTACCTTACAAGCTCTGTTACGCAAGGGTATCCCTGCTTATCCACACCGTCACAACCAGGAGGAGGACTGCCGCATTTTCCAAATCGGTCAATCTGAAAAACAAAACTTAGTAAGATTTCAAACGCCGTACTAAATCAACTACCCTTTATCATGAAAATCAGCTCAAGTGCGGCTTAAAAGTAGTTTGATAGTAGCTAATACATGAAGACTCTGAGGAATCAGTTGCAGTCTCTGTCAAGGCAACCTCTGTCTTGCTAATGTTTCTCATCCGCTGCACAGGCCCATATGCGTTCTTATGCCAACTACCGTTAGGCTATTTTATGTTGCCTTTAACGTATCGCAATATGTATGCAACCTTAGAAAGAGCTATTTTAAAAAGATTTTCTACTCGAAAAACAGTACTTTTAGTCCTTGTTTTGCCATTGCGTCGACAAACTGCGTTCGAGAATTTTTGGCGAAGCAGTTCGAAGCGAGCCACACAGCTGTTTTAGAGCTTTCCTTCATACTCCATATGGCGTCGAAGTCTACTCGCTCTAAACGAAAGGAAATCAATTGATAACGTCGGTAATAGATAGATTGGATGGTAAACCCAGCACGCATGCTCGCAGAATTGGTTGAGGTAGCTATGCTAATGTGGTCGCACGGCTTTTAGTAGAACACCCATGACGTTGCAAGCATGAAAAACGCACCGTATTCTCAGACAGTAGCAGTCCCGGAGCGCAACCGATCCCGCCCCTCCCCGCCCACTGCGACCGAAACGCAGAGCAGTTGATATTCAAACTTGCTGTGCATTTCGGTTGTGATTGCAACGTGCAGTGCGTTCAGGTTGCTCTGTGGGCCACATGCGTTGACTGACGCGAGCATTTCGAAATCGGATGAATCAATTGAAACTAAGAAGAGCATCTGGGCTTCTCATAAAAATGAAAACAAGTTACTTGTAACATAAAAGGCCGAAAACAAGTTACTTGTAACATATCTGAGCCGATGTAAATTACTTGCGACTTATCTCCGGTCGTTTAAGTTACATGTAACATATCGGCGGGATATTGCGTGCGGTGCGCCTCCGATATGTTGCATGTATCTTAAATGGGTTGAGATAAGTCGCAAGTAACTTACATCGGCTCAGATATGTTACAAGTAACTTGTTTTCGATTTCTGAAAGGGTTCCGCGTGCATGGCGCCTCCGATATATTACATGTAACTTAAATGGCACAATATAAGTCGCAAGTAACTGAAATCGGCCGAGAAGATATTTCCAAGGGGGATGTACGACGCACTCGCGGGGTCACGCTTACGACTGGCGTTGATGTTGGTTCAATTACCCAAGATTGAGGTACTTGACCTCGAACCACCAGGTAAGGCCCCGCACAACATTTTTATTTGCTTAGTGTGTGGTCTGAGACGCGCGCTCTGCGTCGCGTGTCGTCTGCGTCACGTGATGGCCACCCATAGTGAAAATATAAATGTAAGTTACATGTAACATAAGTGTAACTTACATGCAATATAAATTTAAGTTACATGTAATATACATATATGTTACATGTAATATAAATGTAAGTTACTTGAGACATTCAAGTAAGTTACATTTATATTACAAGTAACTTCTTTTCATTTTTCTGAGTTCCTGCGGTTTTTGAGCGGGATTCTCACTGTTTCTCTTGTAGAGCTTGTAATTGATTTCCTCTGCTCCATTTGCGCTCAATATTCGACCATCCTGGAATTCACTATATTCTTCATATTTATGCAATATTTTAACTGTATTCAAAAAATGAAACGTTAACATGTCTTTCCGAGCGCATTTAGCAAATATTCATGGAGGAAATATTTTGGATTTATTTATTCATTTCGAAAGAATGAGAAAACGAATCGCTCTGATATTTAAATTTTTTAATGTATATTTAAATTTATATTTAAGCTTTAACGTTTGAGAAAAAATGTGCCATGCATACTTTCCATTGTTAGCTCTGAATCGTTCAACGAGATCATTAGAAGGAATCTGAGGAAGGGCGCGTGTTGTGAATACCTAATAATTTTAGGGAAATATACTTACTTGTTGGAGAGAATCTGGTGAAATCAGAAGATTAATGGGTGAAGTTGTGAGCGAAGTTGCGACGGATTGAAAATTCTAAGCAGGGGAAAGTGCATTGAGCTGAAAGGTGTTTCATAATCGGCACTAGCTTAGAAAAGGGACAATTAAGGGTCACATAAATTCAAGGAAATTCAGTAGGGTGGGAGAATTTGGTGAATGTGTGGAAATCGTTGTATTCTTCCTTGAAAAATCGATTAAAGGCATCGTTCGCGCTGAAAATCAATTTCCATTTTTTGGGCTCAATTTCATGAATGAGCCCGGTAGACCTCACCGGTGAGTTTTGGCGCTTCAAAAACCTAGGGTTATGAGGTTGGAACAGGTTGAAGATGAGGATCCGCCACCAGTTCTCACCAGTCATCTAGCACTTTTTCATAGGATGTAGATCCGACCGGCAAACAACATGAAAAACAGTTACGGCACAAACTCCACATGTAGAAAAACTTCGAAAGTAACAGTGACGAGGCCCCCAAATGCAAAAAAACCTCAAAAACGATTTTGGCGCGAAATTCAAATTCGTATTTCCAATGTGTTCCGAATGAATTTTCCTTACAAATGGAAATTTTTCATGGGCACCTTCGACATTTTCGTTCACTAGAGAGGCCAAGCTACACAAAAACATGAAAAAATAATATACGGTTTCCTGCGCGTACGATGCCTTTAACTCAAATGGGTGCGATAATCGATCAGCGAAGCGTCTGAACCACGTCGGTGTATCAATTTTTGCAACTGTATTGCTAAAATCGCTTCATAGAAAGCGCCAGGGGCGCAACCATGTACGCTGTATGATGTACTGTGACGTCATCAGCCGACGGTTGCGCTCAGGGCGCTGCGTGATTCAATCTCGTCGGTAGCACCCGGAGCGCAACGTATGCGGCCTGGATCGCAACATATGTGGCCCGAAAATTGCCAAATTTGTCACCTTGAGCGCAATATGGGCGCGGCTCCGGGTGCATTCGGTGTGGGCTCAGGGCCTGCTATCGTCTGAGTTGGATCACCAAACATTCATTTGCTCCGCCCCTCAATACAAACTCCTCAGATTCAGTCTTCGAGTACGGTCGTTTTGACCCGTTTTCGACGCTTCTAACGGCGCAAGCGTTCGAGTAAAAAGCGATCGAGTGTATTGGCGTCGTTGTCCGAATCAATTTGTCGCTTGCGTCTGAATTTCGGCCAATGCGGTGTAGCTTGCCCACTTTGAAACCAGTACAGACAGAACCGCCATTTCTTCATTTCAAAAGCATTGCTCAGGGTTTTTCCTGATTTCTCAATACTAACAGTTCCAGGCCATAAGATTGAAACCATTTTTGAGTGTGCTGCCTTTGAAAGCACAGCACTATTACAAACTTGACAGCAATTAACTGCCACCATGCCTGGCAACAACGTACTTGTTGAATCCAATTTACGAAAATGGCCGTAAGGATACCACACATCCGCATCTCGACGGAATGTCATTGTCCAATTTATAATATCTGGAACAAGACATTTCAAGATCTCGGTTTCCTCGAGAAAAAATCTTCATTGACACCAACGTGCTTCGGGACGAAAAAAGTCGTTCGCAGGACTCTCCAGGCTCCACAGAACATGTGGCCTTGAAAGCTTCCTTGGCTGCGGAACTTGCGTGCGAGAGTAGTCAGCGTTGTGGAATAGTACTGCATCGGCTATGGCGAGATCGGCCGGATTTTCGGAAATACGACAGAATCCCTGCAAATGCTAGCTAGGTTTCTGCTAAGTTTCTTGTCGAAGGTAGGATTTGTGTTTGAAAACGGTCGTTGTGCTATTCTCAGGAGGAAGTAGATCTGGCAACCACAAAAGTGAAAACAAAGTTGGAAAAAATTCGCAGAAAAAACGGACAGGAACCTATTAGGGCGGCTGATTAGGAGGTGTTCGCCCGCCAAATTACGAGTTTTTCATAGATGCTTTCTTAGCCATCGTTTTGCTCTTGAAGTAGTTGCTAATTAGTTTAGGAGAATACTAGCCATTTACCTTACAGCAAGGTGAAAGAAACCAAAACAAGCATCTATAGAAACATCATTAACTGGGAACGGGCCAACACCTGTGATTAGTATAGCTGCCCTAAACAAAAAGACTGAATATCGAATAGATTCAAGTGACCCTGTTTTTTGACATCCGATTTTCGAATAGATTCGAATGACTCTTTCTTTCAAGATCCGATTTCCGAATAGATTATTGAACTTGATTCGAATATCATACGAAGTAATAAACGGTTGAGAGTTGACCGTCGATCGGTGAACGGTGACCGCGGAATGTAGGAGACCCAGATGCGAACGCGTCAAGCGTCGGAGAAAGTACGTGGGACCCAAATGGGAGTGCGATAAGTGCGATAAACGCCGAATGAAGTGTACGCGACTCAAGTGGGAGTCCGTCAAACGCCGGTGAAAGTGTGTGGTATCCCTATGTCGGGTCGAGTCATCGAATCTTGGTGTCGACTGTAACAGACGACATCGAGTCATTCAACTACTCGATTATTCGAATATTTCAAAAACAGAGTTGGTCGAAAACTCGATTATTCGAAAAATTCTGCGGATTGCCGAGGTATAGTGTGTGGGACCTAAGTGTGAGTGCGTCCAGTGCCAGAGGAAGTGTGCGGGACCCAACTGTGAGTGCGCAGAGCGCCTGAAAAAGTATGCGGGAACGAAATGGGAGTGCGTCAAGCGCCGTAGAACGTGTGTGGGCCCGAATGGGAGCGCAACAAGCGCAAGGTAAAGTGTGCGGACTCTAACTGGGAGTGCGTCGAGCGGCGGAGAAAGAGTGTGGGACACAGCTGGATGTACGCCGAGCACCGAGGAAAGTGTACGGGACCCAGCTGGAAGTGCGCAGACTGGGGGAAACTGTACGGAACCTAAGTGGGAGTGCGCCATGCGTCGGAGAAAGTATGTGGGACCCAACTAGAAGTGCGCCAAGCGCCGAGAAGAATTGGCGGGACCGAAATGGGAGCGCGCTAAGCGCCGGAGAAAGTGTGGATGATCTAACTGGCGGTGCGTCCAGTGCCGGTAAAGTGTGCGGGACCCAACTGGGAGTGCTTCAACCACCGCGGAAAGTGTGTGTGACTCAACTGAGAGTAGGACAAGCCCCCGGAAGAGTGTGTGGGAACCGTTCTAACTTGATCCTGCATTTTAATCGCCAATTTTTTATTTGTTCTAACTTTTGACGGCCAGATGTAGGTTTTCGTGAGGGAGGCACAACTATCGTTTTTATCTGGAACTAATGCCTGTTATTTTTCGTTGTTCCAAATGAAGTCAGATCCCTGTACACATTTATAAGTCTATGTAAATTTTGATTGAGTTTATTATACAATTCTACAAAAAGTATTCACCTTTGTAGAGTGGCATTCGGAAAGGAATCTCTCCGTCGTTATATCCATTTTGAAAAACTTCGTCGCTGCGTAAATCACCACATGCTAAAAAACTTCATCGCAGTTGCAATCAAAGAAACTTCGCCAGTCCTAGTGCTAGTTTGAGAAACGATTAGGGCTAATTATTGGGTTGTGAAATAT
The DNA here is from genome assembly GCA_029168955.1 of Aplectana chamaeleonis. Lineage (NCBI taxonomy): Eukaryota > Metazoa > Nematoda > Chromadorea > Rhabditida > Cosmocercidae > Aplectana > Aplectana chamaeleonis. The sequence continues at coordinate 98,724 of JAPDOI010000781.1, forward strand.
GTCCTTCGAATTTTTCTTAAAGGCAGTGTTCACGATGATTATCGTTTCCAAGTTTTCCACTCAAAACAATGCGTTGGCTACCAAGTGTCACCAAAATCACGAAGAAACGGCGAGAAACGCACTAATTCGTCTTATTTCAGTGACATTATTCTATGGCCTGAACTAGTTGTCTGGTTGGATGAACATGTTCACGGTGGTTGTCACCGGTAAAAAATGGGCCTAATCGAAAATGGAAGAATATTTTGGGCAAAACAGTATAAGTTAGGGCCCGAAGCAAAGAACGGAACAACACAGAATGGAGAATTGCAAAGGACGGGTCCACATAAGATTTCAGTGTCACAACGAACAGTTCCATTGATACTTAAGAGGCGGGCTGATACTTGAGGATTTCGTGCCCTTCTGGTGCGTTTTTCTCGATTTCTTCGTCATTTCAGTCCTACTGGGGGGGCCAAACAATCGATTTAGCGATTAGTCTCGAAGTCGAAGATTATTGCGAACACTGCTTTTAACTGGGGATTGCTCATTGATTTCAGCAAATTTTGGGGACATATTATTGAGCATTCTGGAAGAAGCAGTTCACTGTGTAAAGTTGTTAGATTTTTCGCAAGATTTATTTTGTCGCTTTTCGGATCGACAAAGTGGAGTGTAGAAAATTGGTCTTACGGTGTCGACCCAAAAATCGATAAATAGTATCAGAAAATTCAATGACACTATTTTGTAAAACATGAAATCGCCTTTCCAATGATCTGTAAAAAAGTCGCAAACGTAGTAAAATTCTTTTGCCAACGGCGATTATCTCAAAGACTCGCCTATGCCTTTTTTCAGCATTTTTTGGCGGAATGACACCGATAAATTGGTTAACTCACACACTCGTGGGGTAGTACGTCGGCACAGTAGGGGTTGAATCCGTATGGGGCTCTCAGCAGCAGCTGCTGCCGATGAAGAGGGATTAAGCCCGATGTCTGCCCTAAAGCGCAACCCTCGTTATCTGTAGCATGTTCTGCAAACGGAGAGAGAATTTGAACTGTCACCCCCCCCCCCTCCCACAAACGGGACAAGGTATACTCTGTTTATCTTGAATTGCTCAGAACACGGTCCGCCAATGGTCCTCTAATTGGACCGCTAGTACCGTAGTCTACGTCCACGACGCGTTCTCGGGGGGCCCGGGTGGGAGGGTGGGGGGCCGGGGGGCGGGATTAAAGAATCGATTGCTCTGCACACCGAGTGCACACCCGGGTCTGCCGAGAACGCGTCGTGGACGTACACTACGGTACTAGCGGGCCAATTAGAAGACTATTGGCGGACCGTGTTTTGTGCAATTCAAGATAGACAGAATATACGATCCATGTCACGGTCAGCAACAAGGACATCATCTTCGCCGTGCTTCACAACGAGGAAGCTTTTCTCGCGATGGGTCATGGGGACGATCCCCTCAGTGTCTGAAATTGACGCTTCAGTAAGTTACGCAAGGTCGCCTACTCGTATGGCCTCAAACGACCAACTTCCTCTTGAGTGGAAGTGGCCGCGTTATATACTCGCCAGCGGCGTAGAATAAGTGTGCAATCGTGTCAGACAAATCAATGGAGAGAAGTGTCAGGAGACCCTAGGAGAGGGGCTGCTGGATTGCCATGGTAAACAAAAGGATTGTATCTGAACACAAGCAGCAGGAACTGCTGCTAATTGGCAGCAACTCCTGCTGTTAGCAGTAGCTACAGCAGGGGTGGTGCTAATCCTTTTGTACCCGAGTAAAATCCTTTTAAAGCTGACATACTACTTCACCACTGCCTGAGTCAGTGATTAGCTCAGAAAACCGCCGCATTCAATGAGTGTCGAATATGCATTCAATTCGAGTGACCACACCCATCGAAAGGCTCTATCACAGGGGCACGTGCTCCAAACAGCAGCACGTGCTGAAAAATTTATAGCAGGAGCATGTGCCATAAAATTCCATTGCAGGAGTACGTGCTGCAAGGTAGTCCAGCGTTATCGTAGTAGCACATACCAACGTACGACGCGGCCAGCTGGCCGAGCACCATCTGGGCAGTCAGCGGTTGGACGAGGCCTCCAGCGGTCGGGCGGGTAAAGTACTGCAAACTTGAGTAATTAAACCGGCGAAGCTGTCAACCTCTTAGCTCCGTCTCAGGAGTGCATCGTATACTTTCCTTTTTTGGATAATCGTTTTGTCATCGAGTTGAATGTGCATCAGGCGCATAGGACGGCTTATTTGTCGGGGCACGTGCTGTAATTTGAAACACAATAAGAGCACGTGCTTCCCTAGCAGCACGTTCCCTGACTGCGCTCGAAACCACCTTGTCTTCGAGTTGAATGCATATTCGACACGCATTGAATGCGGCGATCGTCTGGGAGGGTCCAACAGCCCTAGGAGATGGGCCGCCAAGCTCACGCGTACCAGGATAAACTAGAGGGTTTAATCCGACAACAAGCAACAGAAGATGCTGCTAATTGGCTAATGTGTCAAAATTGGAAGCTTGCTTCTAGAAGTTTCAAATGATGTTCGAAAAATTTATCCGGGTATCCCAGTAAAACTTCGACTGTTCACTTGAAGGCTGAGTTAACGATAGAAGCAGTCTTCGGGGTTTCACCGAAACTCGAACTCTCTGAGGCTCTATGCAGAATACAGGTAGAAGAAAGGCTAAGACGAACAATATATATCCCAATAGCAATATGGTCCTAAAACTTGTAAAGCTTGTATGCGCTATGTACTACCCGCCCACTTCCTTCTTGGCCGTTGAGGAAGTGGACACGCGGGCGTAGCACAACCAAGTTCGAGGGCCGTATAGGGCCTCTTATTGCTTGATTTCAGCCATTCTTCCGCCATTATTGTTGCAATGGACACTGGTATATTCGATTTCAGGTGAAATTAGAAAATTGCTCCTTTTGTGAACAGTGTCCTCAAGGCCTACCTTCTGTGGACTCCTAGCGCTCTGTATGGATTCTGGTATCTCGATAGATTCAGGAGCTCGTATTAGTATAAGGTAGGTGAAGCAACAACAAGAGAATGTCGCCGACAGTAGAAGCCCTCGCGACCATCGCATCACTTCTGAAGCAAATGGAGTTACACCCTATGCTTCATCGACTGGATAACCATGAAGAACAAGAAATTGCAAATAGGACGAACTGACATATTGGATAGCTCCATTGAATATGTGTTTTGGATGACTTCGAGCGAGACTAAAATGCATACCCTGTTCACACTACCCTTCAGCACACCCTTTAGCATATCCTTCGGAATGCCCTTACTGGGGAGGCTCCTCCACTTCCATACTGGTCTTCTTCCAGACGAATCCTCCATCTCCTAACAAACTTGCCGGTGCGGCTGCAACCGGATACGATTTAAGCTGCTTCTGTGGCAAAAGGAGGTCGACGTATTCTCGTCTTGCTTGAATAACTTCCACTCTCAGGCCAATGCAAACATTTCAGACGAGATGAATGGTGTAACAGTTATGTAAACGCGAAATGTATATTGTGGAGTCCTCTTGCTTATTTCAGCTGCTATGTTATGCGCTTTTCTGTGGTTTGTATTTATTAGTGCAATCAATGAATACGTAGCCCTCACGTCTACCAAGACAACCCATTCTCAAGGCACCGCACCCTCCGGCATCCACTACAACATCCGCCACAACTTCGCGTTTCCGTTCTTCACAGAAATCTGAGGGATACGGTCGAGAGGAAGATAAAGGAGGCGCTGGAGATAAAGAACTGGAAACCACCGATAAATATCAAGGAGGAAATGAAGTCGGCGATGAGGCTTATCACTATATGAGGATGAATGATCAAGAAAATCGCGACATATAAGACACAGTCGCCAATCATCCTTAATAAGAAGGCCCTCTAAGTCCGTCCCACTTCATTTTGGTCTACTGCTCCATCGTGACTGCTCCTCCCCTCCCTTCCCCTTCGGTGTTTCCAGTATAGTGTCAGGTCGGCGTTAGCACCCTGCTATGTTGCTGTGTAGTGGTGATGCACATTGTTTTGCAATTTTTCAGCGTACCTGAAGAAGGGCTTAGGCCCGAAACGTCGTGTCAATAAAGTTGTAAGAAGTTGAGCGTTCATATACAGTCATATCAAGAATCAATGAATAGATCAAATAACTGTTGATTTGGTTTGATTTAATTTATTACGAAGCTTAAGACATTCGTATGAAAGCAATACATCACAAAGCAAAATATAAAAACTTCAATGAGTAAGAAAGACCAAGTTTTCTCGGGAAAGTTGGATCAGACAACTCAAGAAACTGCCCCGTTCAGAATCTTGAATCAAGCAAAACGCTTCAAGCTTGGAAACCCCACTGTCTCGGTGAATTTAACTCATATAACTCATAACTCATAATTTAACTTATATTTTCCTCCTATATTGAAGGTCCTCCTATATTGAATCAAAAGAGCTTGAAGAATTGTGAGGAATTTATTTTCAATTAGAAATTCAAGAGCTTGTACACCATGCACACATCGAACGGCTTCCTTCTGGATTCAAGTGAAGGAAGTTTGAACATACGATTCTTTGCCTTGTAGAGAGGGCCTTGAATAAACAAAAACTCCGGAGACATGGCTTACTCTGGATACTTGCAATATGTTTCGAAAACTCTAATTAGTGGTTGTATAAGGAGCCAAGATCTTTGACAGCATTCACTGAGGCAATAGCTTGGTTTCCCATGATATAGCTGATATTAACTTCCGAACTATCCAAACGCATGTGGACGGTTTTGTGAGTTGCTAAAGGTATTTGCCATTGATCTGAACACTGAAGGGCAGATGAAATAATTGATGTGTTATATTTCTGAAGCTTGTGAGCATGGGGAAACATTTGCGTTGTTTTTAAAGATACTGTGCTTCTATGGGCCCAATTCTGGTCCGCAATTGCGTCTCAACACGCTTTGCCGCCGCACGCGCTCGAGTCAGTCGAGTTTCCAGCGCCAAAGCCGACTCGATATGGCTTTTTTATACAATTTTCTCCAATTTTGTTTACTTTCTAGTTTTTAAACCCACATAGAGTCAACAGATCGGCGGCTACGGCGCTGGAAACTTATCCGACTCGTAAGCGCGCGGCCGCAAAGCGTGTCGAGACGCAATTGCGGACCGGAATTTGGTCCAGAGAAGCACAGTATATGCGATTCGCTGAATAAAAAATTTATTCTTTGATTATTCGCAATTTGAATAATGGGTGGTATCGCTCAGGAAAAGATCCTCTGTTAGAGAAAGTCGAAGTAGTGTCTGAAACGAGAAAATGATAGATAGTCTCCGGCAAAAATCTTCCGGAAGACTTTTTAAAATGCAGCGAGCTTGCTTGGGCTATGACATAGCTGTAAGCGCTCATTCGCATTGAGCAAAGGCTCAAACTTTCACTGTTTACTACTGCTTACAAATGTTTTACTGTTTTTACTTACTTTTGATTTGTAAGTCCGCGAACCCTGAAAAAGAGTAAGCAGAGCACCCAAAAGAGTAAGCAGGTGTACTGCGAAAGTTTGCAGGGCACAAGAGTTGGCAAGACACAATAGAGAGTAGGCAGGAGTAACCCGGAAGGGTGCAGGACACCGTAGGGAGTGTTGGAGTGTGCAATGCATCATAGAGACTGATAGGATGTCACGCAATGTGTACAGTTCCCCAGTAGGAGTGTGCAGGACGTCATAGACTCTCACTGGTATTCTGCACACATTCCGTACTCTTTCGCTGGGTTCAACACACTCCACGACTTCTTGCTCACTCCTGCTGAGGTATTGCGCACATTACGTTCCGCCCTACTCCCTACCACAGCGGTCCTGCATAGCTTTATGATGCCGAGTACACTCTCTGCGGTGTCCTGCACCCTCTTGGAATACACCCGCCTGCTCTATATAATGTCTTGCCGACTTCCATAGTACTCCTACACACTCTCTAATTGCTCTGTATACTCATTTAAAAGTTCTGCGCACTGAGCCGTACAAGATCGAGCCGTTGCACGAATCGACCCAGCGATCATTTGATGTGTACGCTTTCCGATTCTCGTATGTCGGTCTCTCGGATCATGGCTCCACATATTGAATGTTCGAGTCACAGGTCGAGAGAGGATGTCGGGAATAAGTCTGCCAATAAATTCGCCTCTTTAATTAAAACAAGTCGAAGTTCATTATGGTTTACTAAATTATAAAGACCCTCCAGCTTGTTAGAAACTTTCGAAATTTCCCTAACTGTTAATTTCTTCTTTGTTCCCGCTTCTCCTCACAATGATGAAGTTTTCTTAAGATCTTACGTGTCGCAGCCTATGGACAAGGAGTAAATCCAGTCGAAGGGCGCAACAAGGACACCATCTTGACAAGGTCCGCAATTGGAAAGCCCTCTGGAAAGGCCATGGAGAACCCCGTCAGCCACTAATAATTATCCTCTAGAGTGTGACCTAAGGTCACCTCTAAAGGGTGACCGTGGAAGGCCAACTGCGCGTCTGTGCGAGACGAGCCGTCTTCTATACCGTCTGATCACGCGACCCTCGCGTGATCATTCAAAGGACAACCAAATCCTTTGTCTCTCAATTTCTCCAGCTAACACCGCAGTCGTCCCGAGAGCAACCGGATGGGAGCCGAGGATGTTTTAGCGTCCGAACGAGGGTCGCGGTACGGTTTACCCTCGTCTGCTGTACGGGCGGTAACGTCACAATTGGGAGGAGCTGGTTCCACTCTAGGCGCTGTTTTGTCTGAGTGCTAATCGGCAACTGGGAAAGCTGTTAAGAAAAATCCGATGAAGACTGAATATGGAGCGTTCCGATCTTTCAACAGCCTTCGGAGGTGTCTGCGCCTTCCTGTACGGATGGACATTCCCTCTATCCTATCGAGGTTTCACCGTTTCCAAACTCAGGAGTCTAAGGAGACATCACAGGGCAAGATAATGTTACCGGTCCACACACTAGATGTGCACCACCCAATCAGACGAAAAGGAGCTCGACGCTCAAGACGCCAGTTTCCAAAGGAGGCATACGACGCGCTTCTGAGCCAGGACTCGGATGACTGCAAAGAAGTCGATTCCATTACCCAAGTGTCTGGTATTTGGACCCGCCTGGTCGCTGGTGGCCCCGCTCAACCGCTGGCGGACCCAGTTGGTGCTCGGTGAGCTTGCCAGCCCATGAACTGGCCTGCTGCCGCGTCGCGTGTCGCACGTCCCGCACAGGTGCGTGTGTATATTTTTAAAAAAAAGCTCAGAGGGGATTGGCGAACGGGCACGAAGCAGCTACTCGCCCGCAACAGTCACTACCGCGCCCACGAAAGCCACTACCGCGGAGACAAAACTTCGGATTTTGCGCTCCACAGCCAGCATTACGCTGGCGACACCGGGCGTGGAGCAGGTTTTCGTCTGAGTATCCTCTTTGCTGTTTGCGTGTTCAAAAATCTAGCTAGATCGCCTCTGTCAATCGGTGAGATATAGGGTAGGTTTCATTAGCTCGTGAATCTGGACACAGAGGTCCAGACGTTGAAAAAGTTTGTTGCAGGACTTCATGTCATTGGAGGCGGAGCGCTATGTCTGGTAATATCACCGCGACGGCTTCCTATGCCTTGCCTTTCCTGGTGTAGGTTTTCAGTCCTTCCGACACACACACATACATGCCCACATATGTATAGGGTGAATCACCCCAGCACAGTCTTCCTGTTTGTACAGCCACTTGTACAAAACATTGATTTGACTTTGTTCCGTGATGCAGAGCAAGAACGTCACAGACACTTTCTTGAACATTGTCGGGAATGCTTCCCTGGTTTGGACATTCTAGGCTTATCCGACTTCATACGGGAAAAATATTGGACAGAAAGGTAGCGTCTCTATATTTTTGTCCACACTTGAAACTTGCGATCTTTTTCTAAATATGTTTTTACTCGTTTGGGTATTGATTTGAAATTGGATATAGGGGCTTTCTATTGCCATGAGCATGATTATTACTAATGCACCTCAATCTTTGAAACGAAAGAAGTCCTCTACTAACCATCAGTGTTCACACTCACTGTCTACTCCTGGGGAACGGCGAGATTCCGTACCCATATTCGGAGCGCCTACTGGCAGGATGTGAGCAAGACGAAGAACATGAAGACGAAGAAGGGAGACAATAGCATGCAGGGCGTGCCAGGCAAGGGGGATCACGACTTCGACGAAGAAGAAGAAGCTCCAGCCGATCCAGGTCCCTATCTCACCGTTCAAGGTCGCATCACAACAGACGTTCCAGGTCGAGGAGGTCACGCTCGAGACGAGGCAGGTTCCCAAAGTCACATTCCAGAAGACGGAGAAGGGCTCGAAAGTCCGCAAGCAGGCACAGGCAGTTGAAGAGGAGAAGTTCTCGCACGCGAGCTTCGAAGAACAGACGCCGTCGAAGCCGGTGGTAAAATCAACGGGAGCCAAAACACGTCGTCGTCGTAGAAGATCCGCTCAAGCATGAATTTAAGAGCGGCTTCTCATGCAGAAATACTGATAAATGTGCGACCTCACTTCTTGTGCGCCATCAAACGTGGTTTGATAATAAAAGTGTAGTACATAAGGGCAATCTGAGATGTCTTTATAATATTGCACTACAATCTGTGTGCGAAATTATTGAGCCAATTTCAGCCCCTATTAGGCCCAATCCCAGGGAACCTTTGTAGTTAGGCTCCGCAATGACGCCGTCACTGCTAATTCCTTTTCCTGTTACGGCAATAACAAGGTAGGCTGTGCAATTGCACCTTGCTAAAACGCGAATGCCGCGCCAACTGAGCTTTCGCACCGGGCAGGGCATGTTTGCAACCTCCTTGCGAAGCGTACGCGGTGCTTCGAACGTATTTGCCTTCTCCACATAAAAGAGAAGCGGAAATAGCCTTGTGCTCATGATCTTCCGTCAAATAATGTGAGATACCTAATAGTAGTTTGTTAAAGGCAGGGTTCGCGATAAAAACCATTTTTGAGTTCTCTTCATGAGAATGTAGATTTAGTCATCACGAAAGTAAAAATAAGTGAAAAAACCCGGAAATTTACGGGCAAAACGCTCAAAAACAAGGTAGAACAGCTAATTACCGGTGTCGGCCGGCCCCCCAATTAACGAGCTTTTCATTAATGCTTGCTTTTCCGCCTCTTGTTTTGCTGTTAATTTAGCTAGTAGTCTCCAGAAATGCTCAGAAATTACTTTAGAAGCAAAATAAAAGTTGTCAAACTAGGCATTTATGGAAATCTAGATCATTGGAGGCGGGAGGACACTAAGCGGTAATTTGCTCCTGAGCGTTTTTTCTCCGATTTTTTACTTACTTTCACATTTGTGATGGCCAGAACTACCTTTTCATTAAAATAACACAATGACCGATTTTATCGTGAACCCTGCCTTTAAGCAATACACCGAGTTGATGCGGCTTTCCGATTTTTGCCAGTCACGTTCTTTGAAAGTTTTCCTCTGAATCTGGAATAGTACTTGAACTAATGGCTTCTTCATCACTCTTTATCTGTCCAAGTCCACAAGAAGTCGCCAAAACGTTGTCTGAAGAAAATCTGTACCACCTCAGCCTATTGCCAACAAACTACCGTATTTACTCTAATAGAAGTACACCTCTATTTGAAGTACACCTCTAATAGAAGTACACCTAAAAGGGAAGGCTGAGTATTAGAAGTACACCCTCTATTTGAAGTACACCTCTTTTCGGAGGGGACCCCCGGTACTTGGGTAAGTGATTGGCAACTCGAATGTGGCATTTGAGAGAGACCAGTTTGCCCGAGATTTTTTTCAACAATGTGAGGTTTGAATATGAAAAAAAAACTATCGACGATCCCTTTCTTTGTCAAAGATTGCTTGTATGGGACAACTTACGATGAAACCTCAGCAAACTTCAAATGACCAGGAAAAAACGCAGAGCTAAAGTTCGACATTGGTGTTATTCGCGGCGAATGCACGGAGTTTATTTAGGTTCTTTACAATTATTTTTGTTTGATTGGGTTTTAGTCGATCAAAGTCGACTTGTTTTGGCCCTAGACGTTGACTTTAGCGGTGCTTGAAAAACCAAGATTTCCCAGCGTTACGAAGATTGGATCATTTATGTAGAGAAATCGCTCATACTACGAGGAAATCAGGAACCACCAATGGTAGACTTTACCTATAGTGGATTGTGGACGCAAAGAACTTGCTTCTGGAAAAGCTATTATCAGGTGGTTGAACAACCGCGCTTCCTCTGGACGGCTCGAAAGGCCATCAGTTAAAGGCAGTGTTCACGATAAATTTCACTTCCGATATCACCATGGTTTACGGAAGGTCTTGTGCCCTGTATAGCAAGGCATGCCTAAAAAGCACGCGAAAGACGCGTTTTTGAGCCAAAATAGACCCTCCCTTTTTTACGCCGATTTTTGAGAGTGGAGGAATTGACCGCTAGAAGGATGATACCTATCAGTGCAATGAAGCTATCAGCTCACTTATCAGCACTTCCTTGACTTGATCATTCCTGTTATCTGAGTCTTTGTTTGTTCATTTCGAGGGGGCGGATCTGGAGCACTGGGCGGTTCTAGGACACCAAAACGCTTGTTTGCAGCTGTTATTTTGCCACTCCTGGCTCGTTTTTTACCGTTTTTTCGACACTGGGAGCCTAGAATTCTTCTCGCATACCATTTCACTGTGGAAAGTCACCGCTGGTGTTCATCGTGAACGCTGCCTTTAAATTGTTTTTAAGCCTAACAAGTCGATGAAGCACGTGTCAACAGACTCGAAAACGAACTTATACATTTTTTGAAAGATATTAGCTTGGGAACGGTGTGAATATATGATATCAGAGATTGTGGAAGCATCAGTTCGATTGAGCCTAATCCGAAATTTTATTAAATACAAGTTTTTGGTGTTATACTGGGAATCAAGAAATGTGAAGAGTCTACCATTGGAAATTCAAAAAAATTGCGCCGAATAATGGAAATACACCCTCTATTAGAAGTACACTTCTAATAGAAGTACATCAAAAAGAGAGGGCTGAGAATTAGAAGTACAGCCTCTATTTGAAGTACACCTCTAATATAAGTACATATAAAATAGGGGTCTGACAAGGGAACCACAATTAGCCATAGTAACCATTCGGAGTGAGATGTATACACGATTGTAGGTCCAGGTAAGGTAGTAAACATATATCAATACTAGCTGCCTAGACCTCCCACAGAGAGCGCTGTGACCCGCCGAAGTTTGCTCCCCGCAGAAGAGGGGACACGTCTACGCGGGGTAATCATTTTAGGGTGTGGCAGCCGTGGTATAGTGGTAGTGCTCTCGCTTCGTGAATGAGCTATGGAGGGTTCGATCCCCGAGCCGTGCAAAATATTTGCATTTTTAGTTTTCTCCTCGGAATTTAATGATTTTCTTACCTTCGACATTTTTAGCACTTTCGCACATATAATCAGGTTTCGGAAATACAATTTCAGACACATTCTCTCGACGCATTCTGTTGCCTTGATGGAAGAATTGCGTTGTTTTCTCTTCGTTTGGCGTTGAAAATGGAGAGAAAAACTTTTTTATCTCTGTTGGAGCACTTGCACCCACAATAGAATGTTTAAGTGACTCTAGTCAGGTGCAGTCTGAGCGGACTGTTAATCAACGGTGCTTGTGATATATTGATTAGAGAGATCATGAGATTTTCCCGTTCACGCGCCGTCTACCGCCTATTGATTATTCGCGATGGTTTTCCGTCCTGAAAAGGTTGTTTCTCTATTAATCGCTGAGTTTGGACAGCCTTTCGACTGTCAAGATGCTTGTCGCGAAGAGAAGAAGATTGCGGAAAAATTCATACGTATACTACGCGACTGCATCTTGGCACACTGCGACGCCGACTCGGAAGAAGACCTGGATAGCGATGCTGCCGATGATCCAGACTGGAACGGCGAAGACGATTACTTGGGTGGAAACTCCTCGGTTGAAACAGGCGAAGATGTAGTGGTTTCCGGGGACGCTTATGTTCCAACGGCCAGGGTGTGTTTAACTACCACTAGTCAGCTTTGAGAATGTTTTTTGTTCCAAAATTCATTTTCCATTTGGACATATTCTAGGTTAAAGATGCTATTGCCTTCTATCGAGCATCAGTGAAGGGTAGTCGTACGCTGAAGGTTATGCAACATAATTTCCGATGGATCAAATGTTGGAATCATTTGACGAAATTGCGAGCGATTGAGGAGCACGACGTGCAGAGGTTTCAGCGGGCCGCAAAACTTAAGAATCTCGCCAATCTGCTTCATGAAATTGTTCAGAGCAAGTTTCAAGCAGGTGTGTACTAATGTAATAACACGGAGAATATTGTCACACAAATTCACTCGAATATTTTTGAAGGAGTATCGCTGCATGATCACGACCTTCGTTCGCTGGCTTTAAACCTCGCACGTCAACAAAACATTGAGAACTTTACGGCGAGCTCAACATGGATTGATTCATTCAAAAGATGTTATGGAGTCGTTTCAAGGAGAATCACAACGTTCGTGACAAGACGGACGTTCAGATCCCGTGAAGATATAGAAATGCAGGCAAGAGAGTTCGTGGAATCCGTGAAAATCGACATGAGAACGCTTCCTTTGGCCTGTTTTTGTAATGGGGACCAATCCGGCTTTGCGAAAGAAATGACCACGGCTCGAAGTCTGGCACCAGCCGGTTGTAAAAAAGGTGAATAATAGCTATTGCTTTGATTACCCCCTTCAATAAGCCAAATAACCGTCATCTGGCTTTATAGGTTGAAAGAATAGTGGATAGCAAAGCGGCAACCACGCACTCCTACACAGTGTTGCCACTAGTCTACGCCGATGGCGGACTTGGAGACAAGCTGTTTGTCCTTCTGCAGAAAAGAAACGGAGTTTTCCTCGTCAAGGTCACTTTTAGGCTCCAAACCTCGTTGTTCGAGCTGGTACCACTCACATAATGACGAAAAATCACATGGTGGAGTGGTTGAGGAGCTGCGTATTTGTACCTGGAGGACCTCGTGAGACATATCTCATTGTGGACTCGTGGTCGTCATTTCGTGATGTCGAGACCATAAACAAAGCAGTTCCCGAAGGTAATTAATTCACTCTAGTCCTGTAGGTAAATTCCACTCATGCAAACCTAGTTTAGGCCATCGCGTAGTTGTACGGAACATTCCTCCTGGTGCACCGTCGATGCTTCAACCTCTCGACGTCTTCTTTTTCGGGCCATTGAAGAATGTCATGAAGAGAATCCGAGCACATATACTCGTTAACGACATCGATTTCAATGTAGCACAAAGAGACAACATTCTCATGGTGATTTCGCAAGTCTACAGAATGTTTTGTGCGCCGAGATTTGTGAATTTCCTCAAGTACTCTTGGCATATGGCAGGGTACGTAGACGAGCGTCCAGGTCAGTTTGACACTCCGGGAGAATACCTATTCCGGCTTGAGGCCGCAGACTGTTTCGAGGACGGATGTCAGTGTACGGTTCTTATTCGATGCGCCGTTTGTGAACATCATTTGTGCTTTTCCCATTTTTTCGTATCGTTCCATCAGTGTTAAATGAATTTTCGCTCTCCATTTTCAACCCCAAACGAAGAGAAAACAACGCAATTCTTCCATCAAGGCAACAGAATGCGTCGAGAGAATGTGTCTAAAATTGTATTTCCGAAACCTGATTATATGTGCGAAAGTGCTAAAAATGTCGAAGGTAAGAAAATCATTAAATTCCGAGGAGAAAACTAAAAATGCAAAAATTTCGCACGGCTCGGGGATCGAATCCTCCATAGCTCATTCACGAAGCGAGAACTCTACCACTATACCACGGCTGCCACACCGTAAAATGATTACCCCGCGTAGACGTGTCCCCTCTTCTGCGGGGAGCAAACTTCGGCGGGTCACAGCGCTCTCTGTGGGAGGTCCAGGCAGCTAGTATTGATATATGTTTACTACCTTACCTGGACCTACAATCGTGTATACATCTCACTCCGAATGGTTACTATGGCTAATTGTGGTTCCCTTGTGAGTATTAGAAGTACATGTACTCCTAAAAGAGAAAATACGGTAATATTTTTGGTAGCCTGTAACGCCGAGGATCTTGGAAAGTAAAACGTGGAATTACGTGGGCCAGTATGTTGAACGAAAATTTGCCTAGTGTTCATTCCGGAACTTAAAGAAGCAGCCAAACCACTCTATAAAAAAAGAATTATCCGAAACTAAACGGGCTCAATGCGCCCAGCGCTACCAAAATCTCTCAAATAAAAATTTAAAACATTTTCCGTAATAAGATGTCTACAAGATACTGGAAGAGGAGAGTAAAAGACGAATACAACAGTAGATCACATCTGTAGTCATAGTCAGCGGTTTTCCGCCGGGTTTGAACTCGTAGAAGAACGGCTAACGCGAGGACCGCTATACACGCAAGACGGCAGCGTGTGCGGACATTTACATTCGGAAGCATTTTACTAGGAAGAAAAGGAAGTGTCACCCAACTTGTCTATTCTCACTTAGCTTTAATTTTTTAGTTCCTTAGTGCAGGAGGATCAAAGTCTCTGAAAAAATTTCATTGAACAAACCTATGCCGCATATCGTCAGTCGCTGGATGAGGGATCGCCGCGACGCTGCTTGGCGGAAAAAATTGCGCGATCAATAGCCACTCTCCCTTCGTTTTCCCGCGCGCAATTTTTCCCGCCAAGCAGCGCCGCGGCGATCCCTCATCCAGTGATGGACGATAGGGATTTAGCACAATCATTACTAGGAATTGAAATCAGTTTGTACGTATTATGACTATAGTTGTGCCCTGGACGAAAAGACCGAATATCAAATAGATTCGAATGAACCCCTTTTTTACGTCCGATTTTTTAATAGATTTGAATATCCCCTTTTTGAAGTTCCATTTTTGAATACATTCGAATTGCCAATTTTTTCGAGGTCCGAATTAATATATCTGAATGACCCCTTTTTTCGAGTTCCGAATTTAGAATAGATTCCAATATATTCGAACAAATTTTCGAATAATTTTGAATCGACAAACTGAAGGCAACCCAGTTGAGCAGTCAATGTATCCTCTATTTCGGAGCGAATCCTACTGCCATTGATCGAGAGCGTGTGCGCGCGTCCGCTTTGCCTTTCCCGCCATGCAGTCCATAATTTGAATGCGGTGTGCCCATTCCACCAACTTTCCCGCGACTACCAAGGAAGTTGGTGGGGCGAGCACACCATATTCAAAGTTTCGGGGCCGCATATTGCTATTGGTGTCCCGTTTTAAGCGGATTTTCAACATTGTTGTTGGAATTGGCCACGGACCTTACGACTTCTGGTGATAAGTTGGAGGTGGTTTTGATTAATGCCTTCAAAAAATTTTCATTTTTTCACCTTCACACAGTATCTTAACAAATTCAGCTCTACCAGGCACTCAACCCTTCGTTTCGCTAATAATATCGACATAGAAATTATTATTGAATACTTCCTTTAATGAGCGCTCTAAACATTTTTCAGTCAAAAAAAGCCGGAAAAAGTTTTTGCAGAATTGGTCAACTTCCTGTCCCCATTATTACCACCAGCCCACCATCCGAGGATGAGCGGACCGATTCACACGAGTTCTCGACTGGTTCATATGTCTAAAAAAGGCTGTGTTATGCTACAAATTTTCATCGTATGGTTTTGTAATCTTGGAACTTGCTGGAATCAGTATGCCTTCAGAAGAATTTTTTTCGCAATCCAAGCTTTTCTAAAGGGCTACGATTTACATGTTTTAAAAAAAACTATTGAAGGTTCTCGAACAACTTAAGGAATTGAGTGTGCTCCTCTGATTTCCTAGTCGAAATATTATTAGTTACAGATCCACAATTACACATGAATTGAGGTGGAACTAGTCAAAACAATCATTTGTTGCAGCGCTGACTGACGAACACAGAAGCTACGGAGGGGACGCACCCCAAAGCGTTGTTTTACCCCATTTCGCACGCGGCGAGGCGCCAAGTGATCTCGAAATCATTTGACGTGGTCATGCCTGCCAGTGAAATACACGACCACTTACCCTACACATTAAAGGCACAGTCCAACCTCGAAATAGTTTTTCTGTTTTCCTGTCTATATTGAAGACGGTTCTATGCTGATACCAGCGATACCGCTGGAATCGTACAGGGCCCCTGGGAACAAAATTATGGCTCTTCAAAAATTCAGCTACGGAAACATGATGGACGAGTTGTCCGAGGTCGTTTGCAACCAATGTATATGAGCGAACCTGAGTAAAGAGAGAGGCTGAGAATGAAGGGGAGAACGGGGCTATTGATCGGATACATGGCTCATCTCGCCACTGTTGAGCTCGAAAGATCGCAAAAGGGGCGTGCCAAAGTGGCTTCTGGATGTGGGAGCCCCAGGGTGGCTTCCTCCTATATCTCGCTTGTTCGAGGAACTGAGAGCTCACAGTTGGCAGGGGTTATATATGGTGGGTCTACTTCACAGTTGTGTGGAAATATCAGATTTCGTCACTGAGCTTGGACTGTGCCTTTAAATAGCGACGACGGAGCAGATTTATTCGAAACTATTCAAAATTGTAGCTATCCAAATGTTCACTCGAATGACAGGCTTCGAATATCGAGTAGATTGAATGACCCTGTTTTTTTTTGAGGTCCGATTTCTGAATAGATTCGAATGCCCTCTTTTTTTTGAGGTCCGATTTTTGAATAGTATTCGAAAGGTGCGATTTAAAAAATTCCGATAATGAACACGTATTCGAATGACAATCAATCGAATATACCGATTCGAATCTATTCGAGTGGCAGAACTACAGTACCGAGCAAATTTTTTGCAAAGAAAGCTTTCTGCGGCGTTTTTTGCGCTCTTAAAGCACCGCAAAGTCATAACTTGCTTCAAAGTTGTCCAATTTCAACTTTGAAGTCATTTCTGGATTGCTTTCATTTAGTCCTATACGATAGCGTTACAACATTATAGATTCTGCTTCAGAAGGTTACCGGAAAAATGCATAGTTGCACCTTTAAACCCCTCAGTATGAACTGATCAGACGGTCATGATAACAGAAATCTGTCATGTTTTGACCTGTGGTCGATGTGAGTTTTGGAAGGAAATACACATTTTTCAACTGAATACCGAAGTTGAGAAGCTTTCTACACATACCATTACATTTGCCTCACTGAGAGAAACACGAAAACTGCCTGAAAATCTCATTTCGTCAACTTTGAAGCGAGTTATGGCGATGCGGCGCTTTGTGAGCGCAAGAAACGCCGCAAACGCGTTTTTTTTGCAAAAAGTATTCTCGGACTCTGAAATGAGAAAACCTTTATCCGGAAAATACAAATACACGTTGGATTCAAACTTCTGATTGGTACTTACTTTGATATGGTTTTTAGATAACGGATTCCCTATGTGCCGTAGACAAGATTGCATGAAGTAGTTTGAAAAATCGATGGACTCACCATTCCAGTAGGATTCAACAGAATAGAATAATGAATAATGAGAATTTCATAGAAAAGGGTGATTTCTATGCCATAAGGAATGAATATCGGACAAAAAGTGCCTTTATGGCTCGAAGCGTGAGATCGCTGTGTACACAATTCAGTTCAAATATGGCGTGCCGACAAAGGATGTGCGGAAACATTTTTTTGAAAACCGAAGACAGAAAACAGAAAATCCAGTTTGACAGAAAGCAGAAAACAGGGAAAAATCATAAAAAATGGGAGAAAACAGAAAATTTTCAATAATAACTCATAAACTTATAAGAATAAGACGCGACTGGGACCGACTTCCTGAATCCCAATCGGGATGCAAAGCGCAGCCGACGTCGTATTCGTAGAGGCTATTTAGTGGCTTGCGGGCAGGGTCAAGCAATGGGGGAAGTTTTCCAGAGTGGGGGCCGCCAATTTAGAAATTGAAGGGGTCGCAGAGTTCCCTCTCGGTTTTACTTCAGCTCCGACACATAATGTTTCTTAAGCCCCATTCCTTCATCCTTCATTTTCCTCCAAGAGTTCCAAAACACATCGCGGCAATAGATCTTGCACTAAGTCGCGACGGGTTGGAAAAGTCTGCAGTTTCAAACGCGATCGCCGAGCGACTGGGGTATATTATAGCTGGTCGAAGCGACCAGCTTGATTTTGTTAAGTCGGTTCGACTAGTCGCGTTGCTTCCATGATGGCCGCGATTCGTCTAATCGAAGCGACTAGTCCGCAATCTTTCGTCGCAACCTTGCGTATGTGGCGCGAAATTGCAGAAGCCCACTCACATAAAAGACGAACGTGAAAGAGAAAAACGAGTATTCATCGTACATTTGCACCGAGAAAAAGGAGGAAATTAAATAAGGCTACCAAATCCCACTCTATCGTTTGTTGAACCATTTTTTAATTCAAAACAGTCTAAAACTAGTTTATTGAAGGCAGCATACACGCTCGCAAACCTGGTCGAGATATCAGCATAAATAGGCCCGCACGGCACCTACCGTGTCGTCAACGACGTTTGAAGCGCTGAAAACCATCCAGGATGACAGTATTTGACCATCCCTGTCACGCCCGCCCGTATTTTCACACCCCTTCGAGTAACAGAATGAAAAGTTAAACTTGAGAAAACATGTGATAATTGAGAGTGATAGCACTATCAAATGGGAGTGCACGAGAGAAACAGCTCGATTTACCTGGATATTACATGTTTGTGCACTGATGAAATCCTCCATTTTCAAGAGCCATCCGGAGTAGAGCGGCATTCTCGAAAGTGGATGAGAGTTTATGAGTGTTTAGACAGGTAATGTGGCTTGTGGTAAAACGAGCTGTTTCTCTCGTACGGATCCTAAGAGTCATGGACCAGAGGCCTTAGTGTGCCGGACGGCGACACCTTTATGCAATGTGCGGGATACTTTCGCGATATAGTTGAGCACGCTATATCGCTCGAACGTTTGTACACTCAAACGTCTGCTGGGTTCAGTAGAAGCAGGGGCACCAACGAGCAGGTACCAACAGACTTGTATACACACCCCCAGACAGGTAGTAATCAAGTAAATCGAGCTGTTTCTCTCGTGCACTCCCCTTTGATAGTGCAATCACTCTGAGTTGTCACATGTTTTCTCAAGTTCAACTTTTCATTCTGTTACTCAAAGGGGTGTGAAAATACGGGCGTGCGTGACAGTGATGGTCAAATACTATCATCCTAGATGGTTTTCAGCGCTTCAAACGTCGTTTACGACATGGTAGGGGCCGTGCAGGCCTATTTATGCTGATATCTCGACCATGTTTGCGAGCGTGTATGCTGCCTTTGAGCAGGTAAAGGCGACAAAGTCACAAAAATAAGGAGCAATGCTGAGAAAAATGTTTTTTTCATGCTCCCGCGGCGGTGTCCGTTTTTTTGAAGCGAAATTGGGTCCGCCCGAGCGATTTCAAATCGCTGGACGAAGCGATCTCAAGTCGCGACATCGAGCAATTGGAGATCGCAGCAGTGTAGTTGGTCGCTTCGACTTCAAGTGGAAGCGACCAGCTATGAATGGGACTTTAAACAACAACGAGTTGTTCTGACCCTGGATTGAGCAGGGTTGCGACTCGGCGCAACGAGGGGTCGTAAAAAGTAAAAATTTTAGAAAAATATTGTAATTAAAATGGAAAATTTCAGAGGAACAAGGGAAGTTACAAGGGAAGTTTTTGGAGAAAAAAAAGAGTTTTCCCCTTCTGTAACTTTAGTAACAGAGTTTGCTAGGTTTTTTAAAAGTTGTTGGGAGAGAGATATTGAGCTCACCACAGGTTTGAATCTTACCCAACTTACAAAAAGCTGAAGAAATGTTTTATCATGGGTGGAGATCACAAAAAATTGGAATTTTCGTTCAACATAGGGGGGGGTCGTAACTCCTCCGCCAACGCGTAGCTAAATGCCTCACACGGAAACCAGAGATGCCCAGGGTTTCGGAGGCATCTAGTCTAATTTTGACACGAGAATTTACGTAAATTGCGGATAGTTTAGCCTCAGTTGGTGAAATTTTAGCTACAGCGCCCGCATATTCTACGTAAATTCTCGCTACGGCATCCGCATATTCTACGCAAATTCTCGTTACAGCACACGGTCGATCGACCCACCCAGCCTTGATCTGTACTAGAAAGATGATCCCTGCTGCGATCGAGCGCATAGCCGTTTCTTCCCCACGGCCTGCAGCATCCCAGCGGCCAAAATTGTCTCTAGCAAGGTCTTTCAGAGAGCGACACCGGGTCACCCTCCACGACCACCCACAGAGTGTCAAGTTATTCATGCGTTGACTGGGCCAGGACTGATAGAACGGCATCCCTGCGTTCCGCGTAGCCAACGCGGGTTTAGATTGCATTTCAACACAGCCTGCCGCTAAATCCGTAGATTCTCGCTACAAAATTATAGCGAGAATATACGGGTTTAGCGCCAGAGAGAACAATGGTTTGAACGACACAAGAATATGCGGGTTTTAGCTATCGTAGCTAAAACCCTTAAATTCTCGCTACATGGAATGGGGCGGCGTTTCAGGCCGCGCCCTCGGAGGCATCTAGCTACGCATTGGCAGAGTCCGTCAAAAGTTGGCGCAACGGCCTGCTTAACCCTGCTCGTAGCTGTTTGTCAACCGCTGGCCAACCGAATGCTCGTCAAAACAGAGACTGTCCAAACAGCAAAAAAAAGGTTTTGGTGGCGTTTCAGTGTCATGAGCAATGCCCTGATGGGCCGTAGCTTAGCGGGTCGTTAAAGTAGGCTGACGTAGGAGCTGAAAAATGCGAAGTCGCGCTTGTAGAGGGAGAATTAGAAAAAAATTGCTCATTGGGAAGAAAGTGTTAAGAAAAAAAATTACTAAGAATTTTTGAAAGAAATCCTGCCAATGTAGTTCTCGATAACCAATCCGTAGATGCACCTTTTGCCCATTAGCCGCCTTCTAAAAGTGAAAATCAAGGCTGAGAAGGCCATTTGAAAAAAAGGCAATTAAACAGCACTTTTTCCAACGGCAAGCTTTTTCTATTTCTCCCTTTAGAGGAGCGAATTTGTTTTTTTTTCAGTTCCTATTCAGAGGCCGGATTCATTAAAGCATTTTTCATGGTAAGTTAGCGTTATCGGCCAACCACAATCGTTATCAGTCATTCACAGGCTCGCTGACTTACTGATAACGGCTAGCCGATAACACTAATTTACCATTGAAAATGCTTTGATGAATCCGGGCTCAGGTCTATTTTACCGAAACGCTGAGATACGGCCCATTCGAGCAATGCAAATGACCCTTAAAGGCCCCAAAAACACAATTGTCGCTATTTGAACAATTGCAATTTCGACGAGCAAAGTCTCCACCAAAGTGGGCGGGCCCGCCTTGAATTCAGCGGGACTATTGTTAGAGAGAGGGTCGCAAAGGTCTGCCACGAATGGAGAGGGGTCGCAACAAGTAACGCATTCTGTCCAACGGGTTGCTTGACCCTGCTTGCAGGACCAGCCAATTTTTCAGTCAGTGCGATCATTTTCCCCAGATGAATCTGTTACCAAATAAAGGAGCTTAGAGGGACAGCATATTATATTAGATTGACCTTTGGGGAACCCGCGTTCAGTTCGCCCTCAGCTCTTGGCTTATGTACCTTTGATGAATCGGGCCTCTTGTCTCTAGGGCAATCCTGCTACAAATCGCGGTTCACGGTTTTTCTGTTTTCCGCCAAATTTTGCCTATGTTGACAGAAAACAGAAAAAAATGGTCAAAAATCGGCAGAGAACTAAAAATTCCGCACACCACTGCTGCTGACGATGAAAAACCAATGGTTAGCGTCTAGTGGTTTATAGCAACGTGATGTGGCTAATAAACAGGTAGACAGCGACAATGTAAAGATCAATAACAAATTTTGAACAACAAAAATAACCCATGGAGAGGTTTGATCGATTGAGGAATGAGAAATAACACACCGTTGGCCTTATCAAATGAACACTCTCGAACCACACGAGATGATTAGAAATTGAGGTGTCCTAGTCGCCTATTTCCATAGCGATAAGAGAGCAGAAGACCCAATGAGAAAGGACACATTAATAATTAGAACACTATAGCTGACTTTAGTATGAATATGTACAGAGCTGGGCGTTTTGGGCTCGTAATATTTTTGTTTCATAAGTGCGCTGCGAACGACATGTTTCATATGGTAACAAAGGACACACTGCACACAGTGTATTGAAGTCCTATAACATTTAGTTATTTGCTCATGGACGTAGGGTGATCTACGTAGATGTGATAAAACAAGAACATTCACTTCACTTTCACTGAGTAATCACACATCCGACCCACAGACGTTAGAAATTTTTCTAATCATGTAAAAAAAAACCCACAGCTACATCATCAGGAAGCCTTTCTTGGCACCATTTCCCTAGCCTCGACTTCAAACGAACTGAAGGCAGCGTTTATAATAACAACGTTCTCGAGTTTTCACCAGCATAGTACCGGTTACCTTTACGGACCTCAAATTTGTATTCGCGAAACTCTACCAGCCCATTTCCTTTTTAGCCATTGAGCGAGTGGACGGATGAGCATAGCAAACCAAGTTTTAGGGACCTATAGGACTATATATATGGCTTAATTTCAGCCATTCTTGGGCCCTTATTTTTGCGATGGACTCCGGTACATTCAATTTCCTCGAAGGCCGTTTTCATCGTGAACACTGCCTTTAAGTGACAATTGGAGACATGCTTGGGCGCATGTCTTGTTGAGCATAGAAATTATCCTAGCAGGAATAATTTGACCTCACTTAAGTTTTTTAGAACGGAATCTTGATCCTATTGCTCCTTCCACTGGAATAAGAAAAGTATAAAAAGCCGCGCGACGCATGGAGGCTTCTGCCGTGAAAATCCAAAGAGCCATGACGAGATATTTTTTTTTCGCCTTTAAACAATCGGGGCAATAACTAGCGCCTTAGTATCCTACTCCACTCGGTATAAACTCTTAACTCAGCCCTGAACATCGCACTTCAAGTTATCGGGTGAAATAGTTTTGCACAGACTACAACTCAATAATACCCTCCTTCTTGTAAGGAAAAAACACACAGGTGCCAGATTCAACCGATTATCTTACACAAGTTTTGTAGGCTTCAGGAAGCCTACAAGGCTTTCCTGGATAGCACAGCTCTGAAGAAATCGCATGTTCGGTGAAAAGCAGCGGGAGGTATCTTTTTCTATTGTAACTATGAGAACTAAGTAATAACTTTATGTTAAACCTGGACGAATAACTTTACTTGGAAAATCTAAGATATCAGATCCTGATTGGTTATCTTAGACATGTTATTACCGATGCAGGGCACATTTGTTTTTATAGCAGCTACTCAAACAACCGTAGCCCACTTCCCGCCGGCCAAGCCGGGATAAGAGCTCTGCAGAGTTGCGCCGCCCGGCGGCACGCCGCCGAGCGAGAGGATTGGGGCGTGGCGAAAGCATGACGCAGCGGCGCACTTCGATGCCTCGCAGAGTGGCAGCGTTGCCTCCGTCGTTCATACATTACGTACAACCTCATTCATTCCACGCCAAAGTTTAAAATTTTTCAAAATTTCGTCATCACTTTCCTCGCTTGCTCTCATGTGTTCGCTATTGTATTTCATTTCGAGAAAAAAAACTGAAGGAACTTCTCTCAGAAGCGGAAAACATAAAATCTTGTGGCTACGTTAACAAGGATTTCTTAAAATTCTTCTGAGAATTGGTATCACCCTACAAAAAAAAAGAAACTGTGATGAATCAATGAGAGTGAATCTGAATAGATCACATAAAAAACCACGAATGAATGAAAAAAGTGCTCAAGCGTTTACGGAAGGGTGCGATCAATACCTCAAATGTGAGTGAAAATAGAAAAAATGCATGGATGAACAATGAAAAAATCATTGAACGGGTCGATGGCGGCACTCCTCGCCCGCCGAAGAAACGATCCAGACCATTCCTCGCCGCCGCTCGCTGGCGGCGTCGCTGCGGGAACCGCTGCGACGACGAACAAAGGTACCCGCGTCGCCGCTCTCGCGAGGTACCCGCGTTGCCGCTCTCGCGCGGCATGTCGCCGCCCTCGCCCGCTGCGTGGCGTCCCCCACTCTCCATCATTGCTCCGCCGCAGCGAGACTCGCGGCGGCGCAACTCTGAATAGCCCTATAGTCGACTTCGCGCGGCCCCACTTTTGTGGGTGTGGCACACTGCCCCACTTCTCGCAGAGTGCCGGCAGGCAGTCGATAATTCCTGTGGCCGTACTCATCAAACTACGGGAGCTTCTCGGGAGGGTTCAAAGTCCGCCTTACCCATGCATCAACTGGTTCTAAAAACCTTCCCGGGAGGCTCCCGTAGTTTCATGAATACGGGCACCGGGGGTCATCGAACCCTCACTCATCGATTCCCACTCCGATATTGTCATTGCACCATCAACTAGAGTAGAGAGAGTGAACGATTGCTAAGCAGCGAACGCTGTGTTGAGACTCCTTCCAAAAGCCTCGCTGTGTGCGATGCGGGTTTTGAGCCGGAGAGCCACTGTCCGTTGATGGCAGCTGCGAATGAAAAGACGGCAAGAGCCAGTGAGTGTAGCAAGCATCTCTGTGTAAGCTCACTACATACTTGTCAAGAGCAGATCATAATGAGATGTCCAGAAGCGGACTTTCGAAATTTTGTTTCAACAGACCTTAAGTCAAAGGGCGATTTTTATACTGGCCGCAAACTGCTTTCGGATTGCCTTCTGTCAGTCATCAGATTGGCCGTAAGGCAGTGGCAGGAAGGTTGCAGAGTGCCTATTTACCGTGTAGAGATCCGACCATTTCTTGGCATGATCGACAGCAGCCGTGAATTCCTCAATGTCGCTTGTACAATCAATGACTTCATATATCTTCATGTCGTCTGCGTACATATTAAAAGTAACGATAAATAGAATTTTTTAGCTCTACAATTGAGATATGTAGATCAAAAAAGAAGGGGAGATAGCACGCGAACTTGTCGTACTTTGTTTGGAGTGCTGTGAGTTGAGTAGGGCTCCTTGCCTTTTCTGATCTGGTAAGTCCGATTGTTTGAAGGAATTGCCTTTGCCGGAAAACACTTCTCAATTTCCATCGGTAGCGTTTCGCGCGTGAAAATAGTATGGTTT
Organism: Aplectana chamaeleonis; assembly: GCA_029168955.1. Taxonomy (NCBI): domain Eukaryota; kingdom Metazoa; phylum Nematoda; class Chromadorea; order Rhabditida; family Cosmocercidae; genus Aplectana; species Aplectana chamaeleonis. The sequence continues at coordinate 123,687 of JAPDOI010000781.1, forward strand.
CCAAGTTGGAGTGGTTGAAAATGAGGATCCACCAAATATTCTCACCACATGTCTCGCGCGAAGAACAGAAACGCCATGCGAGGTACAAACGATCCAGTTTTTACTTAAAGGCAGTGTTCACAATGAAAATCGTTTTTCTGTTTTTCCACCTATCTTAAAAACGGCCCCATGCTGATTCCAATGATGTCTCTGAAATCGTACAAGACCTTCTGGGAACGGAGTTATGGTCCCTCAAATATTGAGCTAAGGAAACATGGTGGACGAGTTGTCCGAGGCTTGTAACTTCCGTCTTTTGCAGCCGATTTTTGCGAGATGACCTGAGTAAAGAGAGAAGCTGAGAATGAAGGGAAGAACGGGGCTAATGATTGAGAATCATCGCTCATCTCACGATCTCGTGCATTCATTTGTTTACGTCGGTGGGCATGTGTTGCGCTTTTGGGGTTTGCTTTGCGCTCGAAGCGGCAACTTTGGGCTCTTTTGGAGCGTTTCGTGGCTCGTTTTCATGCGTTCTTCCGATGTCAACGTTACAGTGTGCCCCTCCACTAAACATTCCTAGTGGAAACTGAAACACATTTTTTATCGTGAACACTGCCTTTGAAACTCGCTTTTTTTTTGCTGTTCGGTACTCTGTCGAAAGCCTCTGCGAAATCAAAAAAAATACGACATGGACATGCTTTTAATCCCCAATTTCCAGAGACCAGTTATCGAAATATGAACGAAAGGCTGTAGTTGCATGAAATATGAACACAAACGAAGTGTGGCAGAACGCGCGATAATCAGTGTTCGGTCGGATAGCCTTCAGACGTAATTTAGTGATAAAGTAGAGTTAGCAGAGGGAAGTGCGGAAAAATAGCCAAACGTGGTCCATAACTGGGAGCCTTATGACGAGATTTTTTTGCTCTCATCCGAATAGCATATTGACTGAATATATATGAACACATAAGTACATAATCCAGTGTTATAGCATATGAACATATCATATGAACTAAAACCAGCATATGTTTGATGTTCCATGGTTTGTCCTTTGTAGTTTCACAATCAAATGTGTGGTTGACCATGCAATAGTGGCACGCTTGTTGAAGATTTTGTGCCTTTGTTATTCATCTGGCCTCAGCGGAATGGCATCAGCTGAACGCTGGGAGGCACGATTGCTGTTAATTTGCCTTATAATATTCTCAAAGAATTATAAACTTGCGTATACGGGCGCATCCGGGCATATTTTACCCGCATACCTTCAGAAAATGTGAATCTTCAACAAATATACCCTGCTGATTTGGGTATAGGTCGGAGTACATTATACCCCACTCTGGAGTTGGGGTATACGGCATGCCCTGTCTAGTTCACTTCACGAAAACGTGGCCCAAGGTTGTCTGCACGCTCCAGTGAACCAGATCATCTAATGAACATAAATCGCGACGTCAGTGAGCACATTTGTGGTCTATTGATTTTGTTTCTAATCCCATTTCACCGTTTTTTTGTCTCTAACTTCTTAATTTTCATGAAATTTTCTCTAGATCATGGTAATTTTACTGTTCTTCCTTGTTTTTCTTCATATCTCGCAAATGCTGAAATTTTGAGCGTAATTATCAAGAATCTGAATCTATGAAAGCGGACCCACTCTCTTCCTCTCTCAATCCCTCAGCAAGAAAAAGTGCGCGAGAGTTTCCAACATCCGCTCCCACCTTTTTCTCATTTTCGTTGCCAATATCACTCCCCTCGGAGCATATTTACCCCGGATTATAATTGAACTCGAGGTATAATTGGCGAATCCGGCCTCAGCTCTATGCGTAAAAAACGAGGAACGTATACGACTCCCTGCTTTAGCGAAACTAAACTCATTTTAGCTACGTCCAGTAAAGGATGCAGAATCAATGTAGACGATAGGTAGTTTGATTATAGGAGTATCATTTTACAGCTCATCACTTTGTCATATTTTCTCCGGTGCAACACATTTTATGAAAAGCCACTGCGACTAGATGCCGAAGGAATGGTGACATATTCGTAACAAAGCATTCATATCCGGAATTTCCTTATGAAGTTGTTTGTACAGCATTAAGTGTTGTTTGGCTACGGACAGATGATCGATCGAAAGCAGGTGCCTCACTTTCATGTATGGGCCAAACATAGATCTTATACGCGAGAAATAAGTTATTTTTTAGATTTGCCATCAAAGACTTGAGAATTTTCTAGACAGATCTGCCTTTCTTTTTTGTAAAGACTCCCTGATGTTCATGGAAATTTTGCGTGGAGACAATTGCAAAATCGAGATCTTGCGATACCACAGTTCGCGTCAAAAGTAAGGAAAGTGTGAAATTTCGAGATTTCTCGCCTATTTTTATGCCGCGGTCTGAATCAAATGCTAAATTCGAATTCTGCATTTTAAATGACCTTGCCGGGCATAAAAATAGAAAGAAATCATTTCCCCGATTTTTTGAAGAAAAAAAGCTCTAATCATTTTCTTCAAAAGTTTAACAAAATGGGATAGAAACCAAATAATTTCTAGATAACAACAACGTTGACTAACAATCCGAAGTGTTCCAAACTTTTTGTGTTCTCCTTGATAGGAAATCACCTGAGATATGAAATCTGACAACGAGGTGACACAGTTCTGCAGCTTATTCTAGACCATGTCAATCATATCAATTATGGTCCGTTACTGCGACAAAGGTCCTTCCTTCCTTGCCTGCGGACTTTTTCGATTGGAAATCTCTTCAAAAAGTTTTCTCTGAAGTAGTGGAAGAAAAGCACACCGCCCAGTGGTTGTGACAAAATAAACCTGTAAACCTGCTGCTTGTAGCATTATCCCGTGGAAATAAGGACCCTTAATGTGTGGTCTGCTCGACTTCAAGGAGTACCTGATTTATGAAGACCACCTGATGCCTTACAGATGTCATGTGTTTAGTGACAAAAACCGGTTCGAGAATACGCTCAGCCTCGCATGGTTAACGAACAGGCCTTGTTGTCAGAACGCGACTTTGGCCGTAGATTCATTCAGTAATGCTGAATTCGGGCTTATGCCAGGAAAGAACTACTGGCCGGACATACCCGGTTTTGAGAGCCAGCAAAACACTGAGACCAGTTCGTCAGAAAGCTGAGAGTAATGTGGAGTTGGTGTTTGTCATGGCATCTATGAAGTATCAGGTTATCCTCAGAAATCAGGTGCTCAATGTAGTCGAGCATTTCGCAGTTCAGTGGCTTGATAGGATAAGATCAGTATCTGCTCCAGCGCCTCCACGGCAGAGTGATTTAGTCGCCATGATTTTGATCTGGACGATGTACTTCTTTGACACAAATTCAATGAAAACATCTTGGAGAATCTGATCGAGAAAGTCCGCAGGCAGGTCTAAGACTTTTGCAAACGTACAGAGCCATAATTGGTAGAAAGATTGACATGGTCTAGATTATGATGCGGAACTGCGTGGCGTCGATGCCAGATTGCATATCCCAAGTGATTTCGTAACGGGGAGATCACACAAAGGCCCGCAGTGAGCCCGAAAAAACTTTTAATTGGAGCTGACCAGATGGAATTCCTGAGGAAAAGTCAGGCGAGGTCGCATATACTACAGACGTGCGTGCTGTAGGATAGCAACCTAGGCTGAGAGAAAAAGCAACAAACAAGATAGGCTGAGTTCAGTCAGAGCGGACTCGGTCAGCTCTGACTGAATTCCTGACTACTCAGGCAAACCATCGCTCCGAGCGGGACCGGCTCCTCCCAATTATGACGTCATCGCCCGGACAGCGGCCGAGGGGCCAACTGGCACCGCGGTCCCTGTCCGGTGCCAGTTCGCCCCTCGGTCGCTCTCCGGTCGCTCTCGGGGCCACAGCGGTGCCATCGCCAGAGATAGAGAGACGCGGGATCAGTTGTTCTTTGAGTGATAACGTGCGAGCCACGTTATCACTCGAAGAACAACCAATCCTGCGGGTATAAAAGGCGGCTCGCCTCGTGTAGACGGGTAGTTGGCCTTTCGAGGCCACTCTTGAGAGGTGACCTCGGATCACTCTCAGGATGACAATTTTTGGCGGCCGAGGGGATCCCCCATGGCCCGCGGTGGGGAAGGCTTCCTCATTGCGGACCATTCTGGGATGGTATCCTTGTTGCGGCTTGTGGCAGGATTAACCTCCTGACCCACAGGCTGTAACAGGTACCTTATCCTCTTAACAGGCTAAATCCTCTCCAGAAGAGGCGGAAATAAAGAAAAAATAGCAATTAGGAAATTTTCGAAAATCGCCCGAAAAGAGACCGCAGTGCCAGTTGGGACCGAAGATCGCTCCGAGCGATACTGCTGTGGCCCGGAGAGCGGCTGCTGTGGCCCGAGTAGATGGCTTATTTTCGCTCGGAGCGGAGAGGCAGCGCCGCTCGAGTAGCTCTCCGGTACCGCTCGGAGCGATGGTTTGCCTGAGTAGAGAAGAGAGAACTAGCGTGTCAGTTCAGGAGAACGCTCACGACATTTTCAAAAAGTGACGGAGCAAACTAAAAGACCAAAACTTCATTTTTCGGGAAAGGGAGCATGGATTTGATAGTGAGTGACCACGAACAGAATAAGGGTCGGTTGTTCTTATCATGTCATGAATAGGCGAGACTGACCGCTTGAATGAAGTCAACCACTCGCTATAATTTCCGACTCTTCTGAGTCGTATCTGAAGGATTTCGGGCTCATCTTATCATCCACTCAGTCAACTATGAGGCCCCCGTCAGACTTCGTCGAAAAACCTGCTGAGTCCGAGTGAGTCCGGGGTGGAAAAACCTGCTGAGATCGGTTGCCCCCAGCGCCAACCAGTTCCTCTGCAAAACACGCAATCGATAGTCAGCGGCAGCAGTAGGTGGGGCAGAGCGCAGACGTCGAGAGTCGAGATGCGGTGGGACTCGGCAGGTCGCAGTCGGCCGAATAAATGCACCCAAATCATGTGAGAAACACCTATATCGACCGGGTCGGGTTAGGATGATTTCGGTGGGACTCAGTCGGACTCAGTCGGTGCATTGGCCCCGCCCTTGAACGCATGAGAACCATCAGTATCGATCGGGGGGATTGCGGTGGGCATCAGACGGTCGCGGTCGGACTCAGTGGGTTGATTTTTTTGCACCCGTTTCTCACGAATTCGGTGCGTATCGACCCAGTGGGACTCAGTAGATCCACCGACTATGACGGGGGCGTGACTGATTATGAGTGTCGGGTTTATTACGGCCCAAAATGGTGACCATTCTGATGCGTTAAGCAACTTTCATAGTTTGCCGGCCGACGTCGGCCGACTCGTTACCGAAGCTGACAAGTCAAGATAGATAAGATGGATAGGATAGAGTAAATAGATACTCCACATTCGATGACGACTCGCCCGACGTCGGTCGGGCAACTGTGAAAGGGCCTTTAGTTAACGTTACTGTTATCTAGAAATATATACGATTTTTCAATGGAGCACCCCATTATTTTAAAGCGAATGATTACGGTTTGAGTTTTTCAAAAAGTAATGAAAAGTTTTCTCACGCTGAAACATTCTAGCTTTCTGTTTCTCAGGTCAAGAATGCAAACTGGGGACTCGAGGCATTGCGTGGACTTCAATACACTTGATTGAATTTCTTCGCCATTCCAGGCTCGTTTTCTGTCGTTCTTTTGGACATGACCCCATCAATTCGTCCTCGCCGGCATTTTACTGCGCAAATTGTAAAATAATGATTAAAGCGAACGTCGCCTTTAGGTGCAAGTTAGAGTATTATTAGGCTTGTTTGCATAGGGTTCCAAAGCTGGCTCTCCAGCTTTTTTGTATTTTCAAAAATACAGGGAGTTCCATAATTATGGGCGCGCAGGTACGGAAGTGTTTTTCGAACAGCGAATCGGAATTCAACTACAACAAAGATGGATAAGTTTATACATAGTGTTGTGAGCACAAAATCACCAGATTCCAAAATATCCGCCATCTCCTCGGACATTTGTAAGAAGTTTGCCTTGAAAGGCATAGCAGCATTCTCGGGACAGGGGCTCTCTACACACATATACACACTCTCTCAACCCTGTACGAAGCAGTAGGGCTTACTAGCAAAATTCGAAATCGTTCAGAGCTTCATAATATCCTTGTTGATTGTTTGCTTGCATCCTGTGATCCGTCGCAAAACCATTGTAGAAAAGAGATGAGGCTCCTCTTCAGTGATTTCCACTCCTTATGGGGCTGCCCCGATATTTCTGGTGAGAAACCTGTCGTTTCTGAGATTTATAATCGGTCCTAACTTAAAGGCATCGTCCACTGTGGAATTCATATTGGGTTTTTTTGCGAAAAATCAAACAATTTGGGCTAGCTGACATCGCTCACGGAGCTTGAGGCTCCGAAAATGCTCCTCTTAAGGATTATCGCCACCTGAAAACTGCTGTGGGGTCGATCATCTAGCACTCCTGGGTCGGTCATCTAACACTTTTTCGTTGAGTGTTGGTGTGACCGTCAAACAACGTGGAAAACATTCATGGTACAAGCTCTACATGCAGGAAAACTTAGAAAATGGAGGTGACCAAGTCTCCAAATGCAAAAAAACCTCAAAAACAATTTTGCCGCGAAATTCAAATTCATATTTACAATGTGTTCCGATTGATTTTTCTTTACAAATGAAGGTTTTTCATGGGCTTCTTCGACATTTCCGTTTACTAAAGAAGCCAAACTGTAGAAAAACATGAACATCTACATAATATATGATTTTTATCGTGTACGATGCCTTTAAGGATTTCCTCATCTGAGAAGACGGACGCGGTGCGAGGCTCTTGTGAAACGACGCAAAGGATTCTCGTTTTTCTCAACTTTTTGCAGCTTGTTGTCTGCAGAGAGCAACTGATATTTTTCCAACCATACTAACATGGGCCAGCGGCTCTACGATGATTCTCAACACGATTGTCGACGTAAAATCCATATCCTTAACCATTTTCTTCGTAGATCGTCGCGATTTCCATCGATTCGGTTTCGAATCTTCTTAACAATCCTAGAAATGGAAACACTGACTTTTCTACCTCTGTCTACTTGGTCCGAGAGTATACCGCGCTGAGCGAGACGGCTGTTTGCATTCTAGTTAGTTTCTTACTGTAAGAAGAGCGAATCGACGATGCTTCTTGAAATGCGTCCTTCATTGTGCATTGCAATGGCGGCACAGCGCATCGGATGAGCTTCCATTATGCTGTTCCCGAGAACAATATCACTACAAGGCAGTGCTGGAAACGCGGAGTCAAAATATGAATGCGCATAATATTTCGAAAAGACAGAAAATCGGTTTTCATATTTCCAGTTGTAGTTGAAGTGAAGCAGCGCGCCCATTATTTTGAAACACCCTGTAATTCATCAAAAAGAACGATCACTCACGCTCGCAGCCATGGGATTTTGGGTTGGAAGTTCCTAGCTGTCGAAAACGGTTTATGGGAGTCCTTTTTTTCAACCAACCAAGCCTCCAAGATAACACCAATCTGACTCTACATTGGATTAGAATGGCCATGATACCCCCTTTGCGTGATTATCGGCAATGACCACAAGACGTTTCGATCCGAGAATTGCATGAACTAGAAAGTTCTCACTACTAGAGACACGTTATTGTAACAAAGTACTGAAAAACTGAACAAAAAGGTAGCAGTTCGAGAAGGTGCAGCAAAAAAAAGAGATTAGGTTCTGCAGACGACTTGTAACGTGACACAAACTAATGGATTTGACTCCTACATGACGCAGAGGCAGGCAGAGTTCCACCGATGGGAACACCATGCTGCAGCTGAATAAATGTAGCTGATCAAGCGATATGTGCTCCAATGCTTCATATGACTTTCGAAAAGTGCGACTAATACAGCGGTCTATCAGGAGAGCAACCATGGCAGTTGACTCACACTCGTCCAGCACTGCATCTTCCCTCTTATCTGTGGAGACACCTTATTTATTCAAATAATGCGAGTGTCGTCGTCCTTGCCACGCAAAACCCGAATCATTGTCAACCTGTATCCTCACCTTAATATTAGTAAAAAAACTTAAACTTACATATACTTTGTCAGGATACTAACTTTCTGCTAACTAACAGACATTAGGTTGGAACAAAAGTATCCCGCCACTATTTCCTATGAAATCAGTCTAAGTTTCTGGCGCTATTTTTAAACCATGTGTGTAATTAAATTCGGAAGCGCAAATGCTCTTCCATCGTATCTATTTTCGGGCTTTCAATTATAGAACTTGGTGGTCTCCGAAATTCGAGCCGAAAATTCACGAAAATCAAAAATGCCGAAAAATAATTTGAACGTTTCTACAGCATACACGCTATCAAACGCAATTAATAAAGCTACCTTAAAGGCATCGTTCACGATGGATTTCGTTTTCGAGTTTTCCATGTACAATGAGAGCTATAGTTCCCTATATAACAACTACGTTGAAAACCGCCAAAAACCTACTGAAAACCCTTTTTACACCCAAAATATCTCAATCGACTTTTGACAAAGGAAGAGTCGATCGTTAGAGATCGCTGCGTTGACCAACGATCTCACGATCAAATGAAGTTTATCTTTCTTTCAAGTAAGTTGTTGAGAAGGAAAGGTTAATCGATGTGGGGATTAAAGTCATTCCTCACGTAATTGTTTGGTATATTCAATCAACTTTCCTCAGTTGCGTGTGCTGAGTCAGCAAACTATCCATCCTTTCCTCGCCAGTGCAATACGGGTCCACCCTCAAGAAAAATCCCTCGAAATATTCAATGCCTGAATACGGCTATTTTAGCGGGTTTTTGACGCTTCTAACAGCGGAAGCGTTCCAGTAAAGGCCGAAAGAGTGTATTAGCGTCGTTACCCCCATTAATTTGCTTGTAATACAGGATGTTTGTACGAGTTTTATTAGGGAGCCCGTCATTAGCGTTGCTCGTACATTTGTTCGCACCTAAGTATCTCACCCCTTCGCACCTCCGACGCTATAACGACGCTAGCATACCTCCTACGTAGGACTCCTAGGGCTCATACAAGTGGCCCAATATTGATACCATGCTGAGTCGACCGAGTTGCAGGCCAAGAACTTGGCGTATACTCGCCCTAGGGCAACCATGTTCTAATTTTATTCGCTGTATTCCACTCTGATCTACAACTTCCCTACTGCTGTTTTCTTTTACACAATTTGTGAGGTATTTTAAGAGCCTGTGGATGTTTGGTTTGCATTTGATGAAAGTATTCGCATTGTTACACCAATAGCGATGCTTTCTATCATTTGTTGACCTGCAGTTCACGATGTCTTGCATTCTCTAGAACGTCCCACAGTTTTATTGCTGTAATCATAATTGCTTGCAATAGTTATCGATGTTAAAGGCAGTGGTCACGATGAAAAACGATATCGAAGAAACTACAAAAATCAGCTTAGATCGAAATCAACTGAGAAACTATGAAGGCAGCGCGGTGAAAAACGGGCTGGAATTAGAGTTGCTACGGCCCAAAGAAGCCAGTTCGTGAACACGTGCACAGCGTCGACCAAAAAGATCGCAGTCTCATGCCGAGCAGGCAAAAATCATCGAAAAACAGGTGAAGAAATTCATGCAAATCTACCTAATAAAAACAGTTGAACAATGAAAGAAAGCACTTCAGTCAATGTTTTTGACTAGATGTGTACATAAATCCGAAGGTTCATCGATTGAAATTCAATTTCAATCCAGCTGATGTTCTTGATATAAGAAGTCATCGATGCCGATGATGTGGAGTGGGCTCGTCCACCATCAAAAGACAAGGAAGTTCAGGCCTCAAATTTGGCCCAAAACAGTGATTTTTTCGCAATTTTTTCTCATAGGTCTTACTCCTCGAGACCCAGAAAAGGGTTCAGAGAGAAAAAGATGACAAGCATATTTGATCGCAACCACTGCCTTTAAGTACACAACGCACCTTTAACGGATTATGATCATTCCTATTAAACATCTGGTCTCTATATAATTAACCTATATTAATATTTTTTGAAAATATTTCCTATAAACATCTATACATTCATAGGGGGATAGGTCACAGGAGAGAGATGTACTCCATTTTATCACGTATTGCTAATACCACATGGATAAGGTGAGAAACATTTTTCCTTGGCAAGAATTATTTAGAGCAATTTCCGTTGAAGTCTGCGTCACGAAGTCGCCTTTCTTACCAAATTTACTTTATTCATGCTGGTTCAATTTTTTTATTATTCACTACTATTTTTTACATTATTTTTCTTTTCGATTTACATTTTTATAAGCTAATTTTTACCTTGCGCACTTTTCTGCTTGTTTACATTTCGAAGCACTTTATCATTATAGTCACATATCATATTTTAATCACCATTATAGAATTTTTATTTTCTACTAATCATTGTTGTCATCTATTTACAAATCTATATTTTTTTCAATGCCTTCCCTTTACACTGCTTGCTCATATCTTGCGCCACTTTGCAATTACAGCAGCTGATTAAAGAAACAATCTTTCAACTTCCTTTATAAAATCTCCAGTGGGCTGACACTTAATCCGCTATTTGCGCAATCAATATTGGGGCCTTTGGTTGAGCGCCAGGACTCGCCAACGACGAGCTTTGCTGGCGTCGTTAACGATGGAGGTGCGAGCGCAGATAATTAGGTGTGAACGAAGGTACGAACCGCACTAATGACGAGTTCTCGGGATAGGGGCTCTCTAAATACAGAGGAGAAAGTTGTCCCGTTTTTGCAGTTCGACACGTCACGCGACTCAATGGAAGCGAAATGGTCCCAACTGGAATTAGAGCCGCGAAACGCGAGATAACTACTCCCTCGGTGTGTAGAGAGCCCGTCTCAGAAAAATCAAAACAAGTTACTTGTAATATAAATGTAACTTACTTGAAAGTCTCAAGTAACCTACATTTATATTACATGTAACATACATTTATATTACATGTAAACTTAAATTTATATTACATGCAAGTTACACTTATGTTACAGGTAACTTACATTTGAATTTCCACTATGGGCGGCCATCACGTGACGCAGACGAAACGCGACGCAGAGGGCGTGTCCCAGACTACACACTACGCAAAAAATACTGTGCTGGGCCTTCCCTGCTGGTGTGGCGTCAAGTACCTCAAATTTGAGTAATTGAACCAACAGCAACACCAGTCGTAAGGCTGACCACGCGAGTGCGTCGTACATGAGCCTTGGAAATATCTTCTTGGCCGATTTAAGTTACTTGCGACTTATATTGTGCCATTTAAGTTACATGTAACATTTCGGAGGCGCACTACACGCAGGATCCTCTCAGAAACCGAAAACAAGTTACTTGTAACATATCTAAGCTGATGTAAGTTACTTGCGACTTATCTCAAGTCACTTAAAGGCAGTGGTCGCGATCAAATATGCTTGTCGTCTTTTTCTCTCCAAATCCTTTCCTGGGTCTCGAGTAGTGGGACCTATAAGAAAAAATCGCGAAAAAACCACAGTTTTGGGCCGAATTTGAAACCTGAACTTTCTTGTCTTTTGATGGTGGACGAGCCCTCTCCACATCATCGGCATCGATGACCTCTTATATCAAGAACATCAGCTAGCTTGAAATTGAATGTCAATCAATGAACCTTCGAATTTATGTACACATCTAGTCAAAAACATTGACTGAAGTGATGCTTTCATTATTCAACTGTTTTTATTCGTTAAATTTGCATTTATTTCGTCCTCTGAATGTCGATGATTTTTGACTGCTCGGCATGAGACTGCGATCTGTTTCGTCATCGCTGTGCACGTGTGCACGAACTAGCTTCTTTGGGCCCTAGAAACTCTATTTGTAGACCGTTTTTCCCCGCGCTACCTTCATAGTTTTTCAGCTGTTTTTGATCTAAGCTGATTTTTGTAGTTTTTTCGATAACGTTTTTCATCGTGACCACTGCCTTTAAGTTACCTGTAACATATCGGAGGCGCACCGCATGCAGTATTCGCCGATATGTTACATGTAACTTACATGTCCTGGGATAAGTCGCAAGTAACTTACATCGGCTCAGATATGTTACAAGTAACTTGTTTTCGGCCTTTTATGTTACAAGTAACTTGTTTACAATTTTCTGAGGTGTCCCCGAGTTCTCTAATTAGACTCGTGCAAATGTATACGAATTCATTTGCTTCCCTATTTGAACCAATGCGGCGTAACTCGTCCACTTCCGAATCAATACAGACAGAACCGTTATTTCCTAATTTCAATCCAATTTTTTCGGGTTTCTTTGTCATTTCTCAATACTAGCAGATCTTAGCCTTCGATTCATGTCACGAAATTGATATCTTTCTTGAGCGTGTATGCTGCCTTTGGCAAAATAAATACTGTAGTGTAGGGATCTGTGAATGGTGAATAACAGCGAAGTTTCGCTGCTAAAATTACGGCATTCTGTACCGCAGAAATTACCGAACACGCAAATTCTCAAATTTCGCAAAGAATCATTATTCACACTTCGTCAAAAATTTCCGCAGCAGCTATTATTTAGGCTTCAGTCGGTTAGAATGTCTCAGTAACTTTGGCAGTTTTTGTGGTTCGATTAAAAGTAGATAGAAGATGTGGCCTAAAAATCGATGATCAGTACATACTTGAGATTAACACCGCATTTAGCAACCAGCGGCGTCGGCCGGCTGACGCCGGCCTCTGCCGCTGGGGTCCGGCTACGCCGGCCCATTTGCCGGCTTCGCCGGCATCTTGAGTATAATCGACATCCGCTGATTCTATGTGAGTTGGCGTTCAGAAGTTCTCACGCTTGCCGGCTATTGCCGGCCTCTGTCGCTGGAGTCCGGTTGCGCCGGCCCATGAGCTGGTTTCGACGACAACGCTCGAGCAATCAGAAGTTACTAAGCATTTCAAACCTTGCAAACCTTGCTAACCTACTTTCTTATGCAGTTGCACACCTACCCTTCTCTAGTTTTAAGAGGTCATAAAATGGTAGCTCATTTATATCCATTTCTGTCATGATAAAGACAACCGATGTTTCGGATTTAGTAGAGGCCTCCATGACCAACCGACACCCTGCTACTTTTATTGCCAAATGAAGTATAATGATGTTTGTGTTTTCTGGATGCATATTTTGATTAGCTCACATTTCCCTCGTATTTAAACCCGATTTAGAAAGGTTGGTGATATAAACAGCTAAACAGTTGAAGTGAGTGGTTAAGGGGGAGGGGACTTTGAAGAAAGGGTGGTATACACTCTCTTAGGCCCCGGTCATAGTTGGTGCTATTTGCATCTGCATCCCCCCCACCCCCCAACACCCCCCCGCACCCCCCAACACCCCCCAACGCCACCCCGGTCGATACGTATGTTTAAAATGATGGAGTGAGGTTGAGAAAATCACTCGATGCATCCAACTAGATATGACGATGATTACGTGGCCAACAGGATTGCACCTGTTCAGAGAAATAGTGAAGGCGAGTATGGTGAAGTCACGGAGGTAGCAGTGAGGTTAGCTTTCTAGTGATACGCAATGTTTTATCTTCGACCCGCCCACCCGGTGATTTTCTCATCCACGTATTGCATGGATATCGACCGCGTCGGATACATTGAGTGATTTTCTCAACCTCACTCCATCATTTTAAACATACGTATCGACCGGGGTGCGGGGGTGTTGGGGGTGCGGGGGTGCGGGGGGAGCGGGGGATACACCGAGTGATTTTCTCAGCTTCACCTCACCATGTTGTTCATACGTATCGACCGGGTGGGTGTTGGGGGGTGTTGGGGGGTGCGGGGGGGGATACACCGAGTGATTTTTGCATCCCATTTTCAATGCATTCTGTGTGTATCGACCGGGCTGGAGGCGTCGGCTCATCCAACTATGACCGGGGCCTTATAGACGCACAAAACGATTTTAAAGTTCTGCGCTCACCCACTTCGGTCCCGCACACTTTCTTCGGTGTCCAGCGCACTCTCACTTGGATCCCGCCTCCTCCCTATGGCGTCTGGCGCACTCCCACTTGGGTCCCACACTCTTTACGCGGCGTCCGGCCCACTCCCACTTCAGTCCCGCACATTTTCTACGACGTCCGGCGCACTCGCGTTTGGGTCCCACACACTTCCTGCGGCGTCCGGCGCACTCTACCTTAGGTCCCGCACACTTTCTACCCGCACACTCTATCTTGGGTCCCGCAGACTTTCCACGGCATCCTACGCACTTCCACTTGGGTCCCGCACACTTTCTGCGGCGTCCGGCGCACTCTACCTTGGGTCCCGCACACTTTCTACGGCGTCCTACGCACTTCCACTTGGGTTCCGCACACTTTCTACGGCGTCCGGCACACTGTACCTTGGGTCCCGCACACTTTCTACGGCGTCCTACGCACTTCCACTTGGGTCCCGCACACTTTCTACGGCGTCCGGCGCACTCTACCTTGGGTCCCGCACACTTTCTACGGCGTCCGGCACACTCTACCTTGGATCCCGCACACTTTCTACGGCGTCCTACGCACTTCCACTTGGGTCCCGCACACTTTCTACGGCGTCCGGCGCACTCTACCTTGGGTCCCGCACACTTTCTACGGCGTCCAGCACACTCTACCTTGGGTCCCGCACACTTTCTACGGCGTCCTACGCCCTTCCACTTGGGTCCCGCACACTATCTACGGCGTCCGGCGCACTCTACCTTGGGTCCCGCACACTTTCTACGGCGTCCTACGCACTTCCACTTGGGTTCCGCACACTTTCTACGGCGTCCGGCACACTCTACCTTGGGTCCCGCACACTTTCTACGGCGTCCGGCGCACTCTACCTTGGGTCCCGCACACTTTCTACGGCGTCCGGCACACTCTACCTTGGGTCCCGCACACTTTCTACGGCGTCCTACGCACATCCACTGGGGTCCCGCACACTTTCTACGGCGTCCTACGCACTTCCACTTGGGTCCCGCACACTTTCTACGGCGTCCGGCGCACTCTACCTTGGGTCCCGCACACTTTCTACGGCGTCCGGCACACTCTACCTTGGGTCCCGCACACTTTCTACGGCGTCCTACGCACATCCACTGGGGTCCCGCACACTCCCTACGGCGTCCTGCGCACTCCCACTTGGGTCCCGCACACTTTCTACGGCGTCCGGCGCACTCTACCTTGGGTCCCGCACACTTTCTACGGCGTCCTACGCACTTCCACTTGGGTTCCGCACACTTTCTACGGCGTCCGGCACACTGTACCTTGGGTCCCGCACACTTTCTACGGCGTCCACGCACTTCCACCTTGGGTCCCGCACACTTTCTACGGCATCCTACGCACTTCCACTTGGGTCCCGCACACTTTCTGCGGCGTCCGGCGCACTCTACCTTGGGTCCCGCACACTTTCTACGGCGTCCTACGCATTTCCACTTGGGTTCCGCACACTTTCTACGGCGTCCGGCACACTGTACCTTGGGTCCCGCACACTTTCTACGGCGTCCTACGCACTTCCACTTGGGTCCCGCACACTTTCTACGGCGTCCGGCGCACTCTACCTTGGGTCCCGCACACTTTCTACGGCGTCCGGCACACTCTACCTTGGATCCCGCACACTTTCTACGGCGTCCTACGCACTTCCACTTGGGTCCCGCACACTTTCTACGGCGTCCGGCGCACTCTACCTTGGGTCCCGCACACTTTCTACGGCGTCCAGCACACTCTACCTTGGGTCCCGCACACTTTCTGCGGCGTCCTACGCACTTCCACTTGGGTTCCGCACACTTTCTACGGCGTCCGGCACACTGTACCTTGGGTCCCGCACACTTTCTACGGCGTCCTACGCACTTCCACTTGGGTTCCGCACACTTTCTACGGCGTCCGGCGCACTCTACCTTGGGTCCCGCACACTTTCTACGGCGTCCGGCGCACTCTACCTTGGGTCCCGCACACTTTCTACGGCGTCCGGCACACTCTACCTTGGGTCCCGCACACTTTCTACGGCGTCCTACGCACATTCACTGGGGTCCCGCACACTTTCTACGGCGTCCTACGCACTTCCACTTGGGTCCCGCACACTTTCTACGGCGTCCGGCGCACTCTACCTTGGGTCCCGCACACTTTCTACGGCGTCCGGCACACTCTACCTTGGGTCCCGCACACTTTCTACGGCGTCCTACGCACATCCACTGGGGTCCCGCACACTCCCTACGGCGTCCTGCGCACTCCCACTTGGGTCCCGCACACTTTCCTCGGCGTCTTGCGCACTCCCACTTGGGTCCCGTACACTTTCTACGGCGTCCTGCGCACTCCCACTTGGGTCCCGCACACTTTCTACGGCGTCCGGCGTACTCTACCTTGGGTCCCGCACACTTTCTACGGCGTCCGGCACACTCTACCTTGGGTCCCGCACACTTTCTACGGCGTCCCACGCACATCCACTGGGGTACCGCACACTTTCTACGGCGTCCTACGCACTTCCACTTGGGTCCCGCACACTATCTACAGCGTCCGGCGCCCTCTACCTAAGGTCCCGCACACTTTCTACGGCGTCCGGCGCATTCTACCTTGGGTCCCGCACATTTCTACGGCGTCCTACGCACTTCCACTTGGGTCCCACACACTTTTTTCGGCGTCCGGCGCACTCTACCTTGGGTCCCGCACACTTTCTACGGCGTCCTACGCACTTCCACTTGGGTCCCACACACTTTCTACGGCGTTCTGCGCGCTCTTGAGCCCGTACCCGTAAGGTAGCCCGTCTTGAAAGTCAAGCCGAATAAACGGTCAAACAAACACACAGAGAAACGCACACATACATAAACACACACACGCACACACAAATTTACCAAAATATATATAGTAGGAAATGTATGACTAGATATCCATCAGACCTTTCATGAAGTGAAATAATTATGGAATAGAAAATTGTTGCTGCTCTCGAATGGTATATCACACTGTGCCAAAGGACCGACGCTGAAAGTTCAAAAAATTCTCGAGAGGCAGGGAACTTTAGCTTCAACCTATGACTTTCTCTCAAAACCTAAATAAAACAAACCTCTCCAGCCGCTTCGCGGCTGGGGCGATTAGTAAAATGCTTGAAAAAATCGTGGACAAAGTCGTCGCACTCCCTAGATGATAACATTCGGGATGGAATGGCTGTTTTTGAGAGGATCGATTTTAGCTTGTGCTGCCACAATATTGATAATTAGTGATTTTTCAAAGCAACGTTAGATATAGCCGTAATGCAAACACAGCTGTTTTGAATGGATGAAATTAGCGACGAAAAAGCAGTGGGACTGACTTTATCCTTTAGGCTTCCCTTCTATTTCTGTTCACTTCTAAGCGCATAATGGAAAATTAATGAACGAACGATTTGGTGGATGAATGAAGGACTGGGAAAATTGGTTACTTTGACGACGAAAAGCCATTTACTCTCATGGCATTCAGTTCAAGGGAAGCTGTTGCCAAGAAGCGCTTCTTTAGATAACACTACCTTTCCATGGCCTTCCCAAGATTTTGCCATTTACACATTTACAGGGATGCAGATAATAACGCACTCGCTTCTTTTCAGACAATTATTCGGTGCTTGACAAGAAAATCGCGACAGAACCACCATGGCATGCAAAATGCATCTACTTACATAGAGTCCACGGCAGCGGAAAAAAGCGGTGTTCAGGTCCGTATTTCCACTAAGAACTGTCGTTCTCCGACCCAAAATCCGGTCCGCAACTGCGCACAATTGCTTTCGCATCACGCAATGCGATGATAATCGTGCTGGGAAAAGGGTCAGTCGCGTCGGACCAAATATGTAGGTCCTAGCACGATAATCATGGTGTTGCGTGATGCAACATCCGTTGTCGGCAAACCGGAATTTGGCACCAAAAGCGACAGTATACTGTAGCCATGACTGACCAGGGGTCTTAATGTATTTTAACCGCGAGAGAGGCGTGGAAAGGGGGATAACAGGTGGAGCGCTAGATTGGACGGACGGGGGAGGAGCCAAGCGCAAGGAACACGGATTCTCCCAGCCTCTCTTGAGACCATCACCCCTGACTCGGTTCAAAGTGGCGGACGTCGCACCATAATCGATGGCAAATTTCTTATCTTTTCTTATTTTCGAAGAAAAAACACCGGAACGTTTGAAAACAGTTAGGCTCTCCCCCTCCCACACATACACCCGTTGTCAATACAACTGTTTGTCATAGATAAACGCAGGAATAACTATGAAAATGAATTTCCTTCATGTTATTCTTTTTTGTATTTTTCTTGTTATTCCTGCGGGTTTCTTCATATGATAGAGACTTTAGGTGTACATATTATTAATGAATGAGTGTGTGTGGGCACACCGTTTTTTACCGTTCCACCATGCTCTTTGTTCAAGATTCAGGAAAAAATACAGATTTGACGTTGGTTATGGCGGGACGTCTGCAACTTGGAACCGAACAAGCAAATTCTACTTTGATCTTAGTAGAGCTTAACATCGGCGTGGATTGTGAAGAGACTTTGCTTTCAATGTTGAAGGTTGGCGCAAACTCAGTGCAGCTATGTCATGTGGCACCGAGTTTGCGCCAACCCTCAACAGCGAACGCGAAATCTCTTCACACTCCATGTTGACGTTACCTTCCATTTCCAGGAGGCTTTTGTAAATCAAGCTTCGATAGTCGTAGGTATGGGACACAGCAATTATAGTCATTTTCCAAATCCCCTAAATGCTTCAGAGATTTACTGGAGACTGGGCATTGCGGGCCCAGGTTAACTGGAGGCCCAAAAGTGGGCCTTTCCATAGCTTTGCCAAGAAAAAAGGGGTACACGAATGGCAATTTTTAGTGCGTAAAAATATTGTCTCGGATTGAGCTTAAAACTTTTTCCAGAGGTTGTTTTGGGTGTTCATTATTAATCTGGGGTCCATTTGTCAATATTAGAAAAAATTCGTCGGATTTGGTCCGAAGCTTAAAAATGAGAAAAATATTGTTGGCAGAACGAGATTTTTGACGATTTAGAGAACGCCACGATTAAAGGCAGTGTTCACGAATGTGCTTCAGTTTCCACTAGGAATGGGTAGTGGAGGGGCACACTGTAACATTGACAACGAAAAAAGACACGGAAACAATTCAAGAGCCCCAAAAGAACCCGAAGTCGCCACTTTGAGCGCACGGCAAACCCCAAAAGCGCAACACACGCCAACCGACGTGAACAAACGAAAACTCGAGATCGTGAGATGAGCCATGGTTTCCTATCAATAGCCCCGTTCTTCCCTTCATTCTCAGCTTCTCTCTTCACTCAGGTCAGCTCGCATACATCGGCTGCAGAAGAGGGAAGTTACAAGCCTCGGACAACTCGTCCACCATTCTTACCTAGCTCAATTTTCGAGGGACCATAACTCCGTTCCCAGAAGGTCTTGTACAATTTCAACTACCTAACACAAGTCTGTGGTCGGCTTATCGATAGTCCTTACGGTGTGTAACTGTGGGTATACGGTAGCTTGGTTGAAGCCTCAGATTTGACTCAAAGTTTCACTGTGGGTGTTAAAGTGTGCCCGAATGAGAATGGCGGCTCACGCGGCCGGCGTGCTTTGCAGGCGGTCGTTGCATGTGCCGCCCTCGGACGAGTGTTGGATTTCGACGACGGCCGCCCCCTCTCCCCCCGTCTACAGAGGTTGATCGGCGCAGATCTTGCTGCCAGCCGGTGCCGGCCCCGTTCGTAGTCGATGGCGGTGGGGACTTTTCGCATGCTCGTCCGAGAGCGGCGAATGCGACGGCCGCATGCCAAGCACGCCGACCGCATGGGCCGCCATTCTCATTCGGACGCACCTTACTTGAGACGCTGAACGCGAATTCGAGGTCCATTTTCCGATTTTGGAAACTTTAAGGAAAGTAACGCCAGCTAAAAGGCATTATTCCTACAGTAACCTACAGTAACCCTTAGTCTGTCAAGGAATAGACCCGAAATTCGGCTTTAGCGCCCTAAATAACCCCCAGTTGAAAGTTTTGAGCGGAATCAGAAAAATTTTCTGTGAACATTCCAAAAATTCCCTTAGCTTTTTGTGATGCAATGAAAATGTCCTTTTCTGGAATCCTCGCAGCCGTAAAGGGAATTTCAAGCACGGATCATTTAAATATGTACTGTCACAGACCCACAGCAACGGCAACATGGTTTTCCAAATCTCCACGGGAAGTTCAAAGCAATCCATAATTACTGAGAATACGCAACTGGACCGCCGCCTTTTTGTGTTGCCGAGGACTGCATTTTGTTATTGATCAAACATATGGAAAAATTTATATGACGTCTGATAGAGCAAATTGACATCAAACAATAGTTCTGAAAACCGGAGATAGACTGCTGCACTTTTGAGCAACAGTAACAATGATTGTTGAAACTAGATTGATTATAACTCTAATAACGATTATCGCCAACGGATGACTACAAACAGCGCAGCATGCATTTCATCAACGATGGAGGTGGTTAGTAATGGATTGAGCAAAAATTCGCTCTAGAGTTACAGTCGATTCCTGGTACATCAATGGAGGCACTTTCAAAACAAGTTCAACAAAAATCGGAAAGCACAATGAGATAAATGTCATATACATCAAATTAAAGCACATCAATCATGTGCAACAATCAAGTTGGGTTCCTGAATGGCAGTGTAAGATTGTAGAATGGCAGTAGAAATGGAAGAATGCGTGGATCGTCGAGTTCACACTCGCGGAATCCTTTTGCAAATGGATTCGACTCGATCTTCAGCGATGTGATCTGAGGATAAAGTAAGGTGATTCATTTGTCTCATATGTTCATTTCATGGCATTTTTTCTATTCACTCACTCTTCTTCCATCTAGAACCTAACAATAAGCTCTCCCCAATCTCTCCCCTCCCCGGAAAAAAAATGGATCAGACATGCATAGAGTCCACGTAATCAATTAAGTTAGGTGAATGGACGAAAGTGAACGCCAAACCGAAACCCCGTTGGCCGGTGATGCAGATAACACCGCACGGCCGGCCGCGTGATCCATGCGTCAGACTAAACATAATACGCAACCCATACAGGCGGCACGGATCGTGCCGATACATTGCGTTCCTTGTTGCGCGTTGGCGCAAACTCGGTTCACGTAGGCTTGAGGAATAGGTGTAAATAATTTTGTCCCGTCTTTATTCAATCACCACTTGTGCATCAAAAGGCGAACTCCCAGAATGACATACTCTACTCTACAAGACCGCAATACTCATTTGTTTCCAACAAACGTACGATTCTTGTAATTATCATCCTATCGCGGCGTCCAGCGATGTTGAAAAAAAAAAGAAAAAAGTGAAAACTCGAACACGGTTCATCATCGTGGAAACTGCTTTTACGGGTGGCTGACTGTCAATTACTCTGAAAAATCGAAGGAGTGGACGAAAAAAATCGATATTTGGACAAGCAAATGCTGTTGAATGGAAAATTGCTGACAACACTCGGCCATAAAGTTAGTCCACAAAAAGGAGCTGAGTCGGGGGAAGGGATCCTAAGTCATCGTGAAGCAGCAGAGAGCGTTACGTCAGAGAAAAAACGTGTTCCCGTAGTCTTAACTACAATTTTCCAGAGGTCCGCGACGGGAAAAAACGGAAATTCTTTCACAAAAAAAAACGAGAAAATCGAAATTCCCAGCCTAATGTAGAAGCTACATGGCGTGGCCTTTCTAGACACCCTATAACAGTTTCATAATAAACTATGAAATTAATACTTCAGGCAATGTGGTGTTCATTCATTTAGACCAGACAATCAACGGGATAAAGTGCACGAGATGCACAAATTGCCCGAATCAAGTCCGCTCTCACTTGGTTTCCATAACAACAATACATAGTGTAGAGGACAAAACTCAAGAGTTGACTCGGAAACCTTACAAAGCGATCAAAGGTGAAGAGAGCAGAAACTTTTGCTTAGTTTTTTTCAGGGAATGAAAAAATCTGAATACACTTTCTTTTTTTACATAGCTCAGAATGCAGGGATTGATTTTGGAAATTTTAGCTTCTTGGCGAAACTAAAGATTTGGCAATGCCGTTTACAGGTCAGAAAAACTTTTAAAAATCTTGAAATATCTCAGAAAATGATTTGGCGTAAATAACCTGATGTAATAAAAAAGGTGGAAAATGAAGTAAAATAACTAAAAATACGATTTAGCGGTCAACCATAAACCAACTATTCAGAAGAAGTGACAGGCGAGGGATCAGATTTGACACTTTACCATTAAACTTATCAAAGCGAAATCAAGGGCGATATGAACCTAGCTTGACCTATGCCGATTACCTTTTTACAGCTTTCAAAAAATGGCCCAATGTTTCCGTTGCACACTTGATTTTGCTTTGATAAGTTTAACGGAGGAGCTTATAAAATCCGATCTTTTGCCAGGAACCAGAAATCTGGGAAATTTAATAATTTTTTCCCGAAGGTTCCCTCTCTGACTTGAATTTCGCTCAACTTTTTCCATTTTGGAAAGGTGAAACCTCTAACAGACGATATTGTCGTATGACTACGATTTCTGAAACTTGTCACCGACTACCACAAAAATCGCCACTTATCGCTGCACTGTGCGCAACAGGTGAAAAATCGATATTATTGATCATAAGTATTCGATTTTGCATGATGAAAAGAATTTCCCGAGCAAGGGAATCCGAGCCATCAACAATCAACAATCATTGCGGCAGTTTGTGCAACAGGCGAAAAATCGATATTATTGAATGGTATTAATCGATGATGTTTGTGTGCAAAATTCCCAAGCCGAGAGACTCATACCCATCTGCAGTCACCACGCCTCGCCGCATTTTGCGCAACAAGCGCGAAAATCTATAATATTGATTATCGATAAATGGCGTGTCATGAGCACGAAATCTGACAAACCCAGTACTTACCCCAACGACCTGTGTTAATTGGCCGCAGATACACCCACAAATACTCGTCTTCACAACCGTAACATGCTCAAGCAGTTTTCGCGCTCCACGGCTAGTTTGGTTCGATTTTGAGGCACCCTCCAAAGTTAAGGTATCGAGTTCAAATTGAATAGGAGCGACCTGCATCCATTTTCAGCCCCTGTCCAAAAATGAGCTTCCTAGCTCAACTTAAAGTGTACCAACAAGATCGTGAATGCCAACTGAAAAAAGAGAAGGAGATTAACATCAAAATCGAGCGGTTTTTTCAATTTTTCTCGAAAAACAGGAAACCATTTCAAACCATTTTTGGGTGTTTCTACCAACTTTTCCGCTTTTTCAATGCAATATAATGCTAATTTCAACGTTCACTCCGAACTTAGATTCCGGAAAAGCAGTTGGTGTATGTAACGAATGGGATGAAATAAAAATCGATTCTCGTAGCTTTTCACATCAATAGATGTTCTCTATAAAAAGCACGTGTTTGTCGCGAAAAATGCTTTTCCTGAGCTGAGAAACCCTTACCGTGTTTTGTGCTTGTTTATTTGTTTGGGCCCGTCTGAGAACGCAGGGAGGATTCGTTAGGCTACCAACGCACTATTTTAAAGGCAGTGGTCAGGATGAAAAACGTTATCGAAAAAACTACAAAAATCAGCTTAGATCAAAAACAGCTGAAAAACTATGAAGGTAGCGCGGTGAAAAGCGGGCTAAAATTAGAGTTTCTAGAGTCCAAAGAAGCCATTTCGTGCACTCGTGCACAGCGCCGACGAAAAAAATCGCGGTCTCATGCCGAGCAGTCGAAAATCATCGACATTCAGAGGAAGAAATAAATGCAAATTGACCTAATAAAAGCAGTTGAGCAATGAGAGAAAGCACTCCAGTCAATGTTCTTGACTAGATGTGTACATAAATCCGAAGGTTCATTGATTGAAATTTTGATGTTCTTGATATAAGGCCGGGATCATACTTCCCGCGACCAGCGACAGCGACAGTGCACATCAGCCATATCGATTTTTGGTCGATATGGATTGTAAGCATTGCGTCGCGTCGCTCATCGCTCGAAGTATGATCCCGGCCTAAGAGGTCATCGATGCTTATGATGTGGAGTGGGCTCGCCCACCATCAAAATACAAGAAAGTTCAGGCTTCAACTTTCGCTCAAAACAGTCGTTTTTTGGCTAATTTTTCTTATAGGTCCTACTACTCGAGACCCAGAAAAGGGTTTAGAGAGGAAAAGACAAGCATATTTGATCACGACCATTGCCTTTAAAGGCAGCATACACGCTCGTAAGCATAGTCGAGATAACAGCATAGATCGGTCCGCACGGCCCGTGCAATGTCGTCAACGACGTTTGAAGCGCTGAAAACTGTCCAGGATGACAGTGTTTGACACGTTTGAGCTCTCTTCACGCTCGTAGCACACCTTTGAGTAACAGAATGAGAATCGATACTTGTAGAAAACGTGTGATAATTGAGAGTGATAGCACTATCAAATGGGAGTGCACGAGAGAAATAGCTTGGTTTACTTGAGTATAACATGTCTGCATACCTAATGACTCTCGTCCACTTTCGAGAATGCCGCTCTACTTTGGCAGACCTCTTGAAATGGAGGATTTTATCAGTACAGAAACATGTTATACTCAAGTAAATCAGGCTATTTCTCTCGTGCACTCCCATTTGATAGTGCTATCACTCTCAATTATCACACGTTTTCACAAGTATCGATTCTCATTCTGTTACTCAAAGGGGTGTGAAAATACGGGCGTGGAAGGCAAGATTGCTCAAACATTGTCAAATATTGCCATCCTGGACAGTTTTTAGCGCTTCAAACGTCGTTGTCGACATATTACGGGCCTTGCGGACCTATCTATGCTGTTATCTCGACTATGCTTACGAGCGTGTATGCTGCCTTTAAAGAGAGTTTTTTTAGGATGTCTCGTCAAAATATCCCTGCCCTCTGCCAGTCACATCGCGCAATTTGCTGCCAGCCAGCATATAATGAAAAAATTCATTTGATGCAGGCACCTGTTTAAAAAATCAATGTGACCCGGATTCAGACATCACTGTCGACTAATTTCAGCCTTGGTTTTTTCACAATTTGCCCTTCTTATAGTTAGAAGACGATTTCGGCATTTTCATTCACTGTGGGACAAGCCCACTCGAAAATATGAAAAAACGAATATGGCCTTTTGCGAGTACCATGCCTTCAATGGTACATAAGAACTACGAAATTACTGACCCGGTGGTTCTGGTAAGCGGTGACAGCAATGAAGGCGGTCTCATCAAAAGATACAGTAATCCGATCCTCGCTCTCTGACGAAGTTGTTTGTACAGCTTCAACAGCCGAATGTCGAACCAGGTGAATGCGAGGGAGATATCGATGCATTGAATTTACAATTATCTGTAAAGAACAGTATGATTAGCTTGAGTTGTATTGGATTTCCGAGGATTCTGCGTTTCGATTGAGGCAGACTTTCTTTATTTGCTCGTACGAGGTGCATTGAAGCCATGACTTTGTCCACGGGGGATAATTTGGGGTGTTGACTGCAAACCTGATACCATCACATATGTACATATTTTGAACTTAAACAGAAATGGTTGGTCATGAGAGCTGAAAAGCATAATCCCTACCGGAACCCACTAAAGCCCCTCGAAAACCGGAAAATGAATATGGGATCAGTCAGCACTCCAAATAATCCTCTTGGGTGGAGTTCACGTACTATCTTAAACTCTTACTTAGTGCGGTTTACCAAGAGAAACCGATAGTAGTCTTACGAAAATCGAATTACGGAGACCGGAAAGCGATGTCGTGTTCTTACGCTATTTACAAGGACATATGTACATTTTTACCGAGTCTTTATTTTTCATCATTCATAAATTCCCCATCATTGTCAATAACCTTTTTCTATCTTTTGAGTAGGTTTTCAACCCCTGATTGATAAAAATCAATTGGTTTATCGGCAAAATATCTAGAGATGGGATTTTGGATATCACCCAAATTCGCAATTGGTTTCCCACCTAAAAAAGAAGGAACCACTACCTTTTGCATTGCGGGTTATCATGCAGGACCCATTTCTGATCTCCTGTGATCAAACTATAGAAAAGCGCTTCTGTGCTGCGTCGTTGAAGCAAGAAGTTGCATGATATTGATCGGTTTGCATTGTTCTATTCGGACAGATTTTGCTGTACCCAAGCAGCTGCTCCGCTTACTTTCCCAATCTGCTTCAAATTTTCTTAGATGGTTGACAAAGGCTGGTTAAGAGTATCTGACATTTCCTCGATTGTCCAACACGGATTTGCTTCCACTTCCGCCTTTGAAGGCAGCGTTCACAATAAAAATCGTTGTTCCGTTTTTGCGCCTATCTTGAGAACGGCCTAATGCTGATTCCAATGATGTCTCTGGAATCGTACAAAACCTTCTGGGAAAGGAGTTATGGTCCCTCAAGAATTGAGCAAAGGAAACATGGTGGACGAGTTGTCCGAGGCTTGTAACTTCCGTCTTTTGCAGCCGATGTATGCGAGCCGACCAGGATGAAGAGAGAAGTTGAGAATGAAAGGAAGAACGGGGCTAAGGATTGGAAGTCATCGCTCATCTCACGGTCTCGAGCATTCATTTGTTCACGTCGGTGGGCGTGTGTTGCGCTTCTGGGATTTGCCTTGCGCTCGAAGTGGCAACTTCGGGCTCTTTTGAAGCTTTTCCTGGCTCGTTTTCATGCGTTCTTCCGACGTCAAGGTTACAGTGTGCCCCTCCACTACCAATTCCTAGTGGGAATTGAAACACATTTTTTGTCGTGAACACTGCCTTTAAAGGCAGCGTCCGTTCAAAAGACCACATGTGGGTTTTTCTTCTCAATCCAATTTTTGAACCAAGTGGAGATAGTTAGCGAAGTTTGAGACCTCAATGTCACGTATTCATAATGCTATAGACTCGCGAAAACTGCTCCGTGGTCTGAAAAGGTGTTTTCCCGGTCGATCATCAAACACGAGGAACAGAAGCGCCACGACGGGCTCCGGCAGGCCGCGGAGATTTGAAATTCTATATTATTTTATTCGAGAAATCCTCGAGTTCAGACGTGTGTATTGAAAGCTTCCTAATTTCAAAGAATTTTTGACAGCAGAAAGACGAAAAGGATTGTGGATTTTAGAAAGTTAATGGGGGTAAACCGAATCATCCGTTCAAATTTCCGAAATTTGTGCATTACACAAGACACACCGGACAGACGTGAAAAAAGGGAGCTGAATGCTCCGGGATTTTCGAACGAGTTTTGCTCAAGAATTTGTGTGTTTTGGGTGGCCTCTTTGCGATGTATCACAACCTGGTGGGCCTACCTGTGCGAAATTGCGGAAAAAATTAACCCGGTTTTTTGAGCGTACACTGCCTTTGAAGGCAGGGTTCGCGATAAAGACGGTTGTTGTGCTATCCTCACGAAAAGGTAGATCTGGCCATCACAAATGTGAAAATTAGCGTAGAGTTGTAGAAAAAACGCTCAGGAAAAAATTATTGCCTAGTGTCCGCCAGCCCATAACACGGATTTGCTTCCATTTCTGCCTTTAAAGGCACAGTCCAACCTCGAAATCGGTTTTCTGTTTTTCTGCCTATATCAAAAAAGGCCCCACGCTGATTCCAATAATGTCTCTGAAATCGAACAAGACCCCCTAGGGACGAAATTATGGACCTTCAAAAATTGAACTACGGAAGCATGGTGGACGAGTTGTCCGAGGCTTGTAACTTCCGTCATTTCCAACCGATGTATGCGAGCCGACATGACCAATGAGGGAAGTCGAGAATGAAGGGAAGAACGGGGCAATTGATCAAAAACAATCGCTCATCTCTCCATTGTTGAGCTCGAAAGATCGTAAAAGAGGCGTGCCAAAGTGGCTTCCTGAGGTGGGCGCCCCAGGGTGGCTTCCTCCTCTATCTCGCTTATTCGTAGGAATTCAGAGCTCGCACTTGGCAGGTGCTATACAGGGTGGGTCTACTTTACAATTAAGTGGAAATCTTAGGTTTCGTCCCTGAGCTTGGACTGTGCCTTTAAAGGCAGTGTTCACGATAAATCTCGTTCTCGAGGTCTCGGTGTGACACACTAAGTTGGCAGATGCTGGAGAGGATAGGGTCGAAGAAAGCAACGAAAACTGGCCGGAAATCAATAAAAACGGCTTTGAAAGCTATCCCGGTCCGCCTCCCAATCGGACGAGCTTGTGGCGCCGCACACGTTTCGATGGCAAATTGCCAAGCAACTCTGCCGCGATTAGCATGATCGATTCGCGCAGGTTTCGCGATTAGCGCGCGCTTGCCGAAATCAGCAGGGCCCATGATTCTCGTCCACGCCCTTAATTTAGAAACCGTTATTTTGACCTATTCTGGACGTTTTTCTTCGCTGTTTCTTCACTATTAGTTACCTCACCACCAAACAATCCCATTTTTGGGTCGATCTAGAGTGCGATATTCATCGTGAACACTGCCTTTAACACGTCGCTTCTTGTCTTCCTGATCGATATGAGCCGGAGAGATCAAAATTTCCCGTTTTGAAGCTGGAACCACCTTTGGCGTTTAGGAATGTCCGAAGCATTTGGATAAACATAGCGAATGCTTCGTGGTAGCGACTGTTGCATTACTTGCCTTGCAAAACTCAAAAAGCATGCGAGGTTGAAGCATTGTGGAAACGGTAATCAAGCTATAAGATTGAAACAGAAATGCATATCCTATTCCCTACAATTTTCCAAACCAGAAAATGGCATTGACTCGGAAAGGATCTCTACAAGCTTTGATTCAGAAGCAGATAATAAAAATGGTAGGCTATTACACTTTTAACCGTTCACCAAAACTTGCTTCATTTAGCTTTGCTTCATGTTCACCTCATTTGGTGCTCGTTGAGATGAGTTGGGACGGCACGCGATAAACATTCAAGTCTAGGACAATACTGAACTAACTGGGGCTTCTGCTAGTCGTTTTTTGACAGTGATCCCAAAATCTTAACTTTCCTGCAGAAATTGAGTTTGTTTCTGTTGTGGGCAGTGTTCAAGTATAGTTAATTTTACTGACTTACGTGCCCGTTCTGGTCTAACTGGTTGTTCGTGAGCTTGATTTTATCGAACGATATGCTTCCTCTCATCCAATGCGATCCTTTAGCAGGGCTATCTGGATGCACAAATGTTCTGCAGGGCAATTCGGCTTCTCCTGGAAGGCCTTTTATTGAACAGATTATAAGAGATTTTTTGTGGCGTTCATAGTGGTTAAAGGCAGCAGACAAGTTCAGGAAAAGTTGTCGAGATAACTGCGTTACTGGGGTCAAATTGCTCGTATGCTCCTAGTAGAAGGCTCGCACCCTTGAAAGCGTCAAAAACGAGTCAAAACTTCTGAATTCGAGTTCTGCAAGTCGGAAAATCTCTACAACTCCGACCCCAAATACAAACTCATCTACATTGATCGTTCGAATACGGTCACGTTGATTGGTTTTGGATGTTTTCAACCAAGTGAGCGTTTTAGTACAGGTTGTAGGAGCCTATTGGCTTCGCATTCTTAACCGTTTTGCAAAAAATTTTCGCTTTCAACCGTGCGCGGTATACCTCGTCCATTTTCACTTGAAAACAGAAAAGGTCGCTATTCCTCTATTTGCATACAGTTTTCGCTGTTTTTCTGGTTGGTTCACCACAGCACCAGCTCCAAATCTCCGATTTATGTCATAAAATCGACATCATTTTAAGCGTGTTCGCTGCATTTGAGGAGCCATTTATTCCGACAGAACTCCATGCCACCCACCGCTTCATGAAAAATGTTCCAAGACTTCCAACAAGAAAAGCGAATTGGCTAGTTAAATTGTGCCCGAATGAGAATGGCGGCACACGCGACCGGCGTGCTTGGCAGGCGGCCGTCGATTGTGCCGCCCTCGGACGAGTGTTGGATTTCAACGACGGCCATCCCCTCTCTCCTCGTCTGCAGAGCTGATTGATCGGCGCAGTGCGTGATGCCAGCCGGTGTCGGCCCGTTCGTAGTCGATGGCGGTGGGGACGTTTTGAACGCTTGTCCAAGAGCGGCGAACGCGACGGCCGCCTGCTAAGCACGCCGGCCGCATGGGCCACCATTCTCATTCGGACAGACCTTATATTTGTACGCGTGTTACGAAAGAAAACTGTAGGTTGCTCATACAGTACCTACCGCGTTTGGATCTAACTCGGTTCTAACGATCGCTAAAGCATGTCAACTTGAGCAATGAACCTCTCGGAATAATCTTTGCTGGACCTATATATATATATATATATATATATATATATATATATATATATATATATATATATATATATATATATATATATATATATATATATATATATATATATATATATATATATATATATATATATATATATATATATATATATATATATATATATATATATATATATATATATATATATATATATATATATATATATAAAGATTTGGATTGAGCAAAAACAATTAACAGTCACGATGATTTCCTGTGCGGACGGCACTCCCGAAGAACAGTTTGATTTGTCTGTCAATGAACTAGATCAAAGCGAAATGGTGATAGGTTGAATTCAATCAAAGATTCAGGAGAGGTTAATGCTACAAAGGCGACAGTATTCTGGTGTTTTATTCTTTGTAAGTTGACATAGTTGAAATACAGTGTACTGTGCGACCACCCATGCGCTTCGTTTCACTGAGAGATTCGGAATGCCTTTGAAGTGAATATTCAAGTTTTATTGAATTATGTGGGGAAAGGCTATTTGCAATTCGAGAAGAATACGATCGAAATGTAAATAATATTGATGAGTTTTGGGAGGATAGCTATATTTCAACATCTGCAGAAGAAACATTCCTTGTCACGATTGTAAGAACTTTTGTGGGGTTGTTACCATTGAAATAGTCGCTTTTTCGAGTGGAACAGCAGATTGTTCTACAGAAGCCGAAATTCCTCAACGGTTGTACTCCGGGTATGAGGGCGCATTGAGATATAAGCTCTCGCTTTACTTATTCAAGTCCGGGTGCTCATACCCAGATGGGTCATGATACCCGGGGTTATATGGTGGGCGAATGTGATGCTACATAATAAAGAGTGAACGGTTCTTTAGGAAAGAGTTACAGCGGTTTCTGATATCCCTAATACAGGAGCTGAAGATGCCGTAGCAGGAGAATACGAGATTGAGCAAAACTGCAGACGGCTGATCGGCAACAGCGGTTGCCCGGAGATCGACCAATTTAAGGTCTCGAGCCGACCTATCGGGCGGCTGCTGTTGTTCCTGTGCGAAACGGCTCGTGGCCTCCAGTTGTCTAAGGTTTTTTTAATGCGCAGCTCGGGATTTTAGTACACTGTTGAAACTCTTGTCGGAAGTCAGTCTTGAATCCTGCGAAGCGTCTTGTAAATAAATCTGATAATTCGCCTCTACTATCACTCCCTCGTCTGAGGACCCTGATTCCTGGTTCGATCGGATCGTTTTAAAGAATACTTTCAGGAATCTAGGCTGACTGTGTTAACAAACAGAAAAAATTGGCGCTTGACTAACACGTGATAGAACAGTGAGCACATAGACCTACCCGGTCCTGTTGCGGTCCATTTACTCTGGTGAAAAGAATAGCGATAGCGTTTGCTATCTACACACTCCATATCGACCATGAGCGAATAGCTGACATCACTATCGAGACCTCCAATAGAAATGCTCAACACAGGAAACATCCGCCTAAAGTTGCCTAGTTGAACATTTCCAACTTATTGGAAGCTGTCATTCAAACGTTAAGAGCCCCTATGTTGCAAGCTTCCGCGTAGATGCCGTTGTAATAGGTCACTGAGTTATATTGAAATTATTACGTAACAATAATTATGTCTCGCTCATGATTGTAGTGAAAAATCGTCCCGAAAAATCGATATTGCTTGCGGTTGGCACTGACCTTCCACTTTTCGTAACGATCATCTCGGTACCCAGCGCATGAAACCGTTTCCAAAGTGAAATGCCTTCAAGTCTGAAGCGAACACCACCCCGCCTCACAACGTCTTCTTCTCTATGCGATCCGCGAGCTGTATCGAAATCCGAAAGGAGGTAGTCGATAGAAAAGTCCTTCGGCATCTGAAATACTCAAATTTGAGTCCCATTATGTAGTTGTGCTGCTATTGTGTTATTTAATTTTTCTGTACAAGAAGCTTTGGCGCTCTTCGAGATTCTCAGAAGAATGGGTGCAGCACAGCACCATAACGTTTCGTGTTGACGTGATGATATGGGCACTGAGTCGCTCACGAACGAGATAATTTTAGCATAGTCCAAGTTGAGCAAAATGAAGTATCTTGCGACGATGCGTGTGCTACCAATAATGAAATCTCTGAGTTTCCCTTGCCCAAACCTTCTTCTTCTTCTCCTTCTTCAGCGTTTGCCCCGATCCAATGCGGGGTCCGCTTTTCTTATGCGCTGGCGCCATTCTTCCCTGTCATGCGCCTGGTCAGGGTGTACGCCGGCAATTTTAAAATCTATGTGCAGCGTATCAAGCCACCGCTGCCTTGGCCGTCCTTTGAGTCTTTTCCCAGGCACGTCGAGGTTGAGACCAGCATTGTAAACGGTGCCACTTCCACTGCAAAGAACATGCCCATACCATCGCAATCGAGATTCGCGCAGTTTCTCGGCAATCGGAGCGACACCAAAACGCTTCCGGATGTCGTCGTTCGCGACGTGGTCCAAGCGTGTGACACCCGCTGTCTAGCGTAGCATTTTCGTCTCCATTACACCGAGCCTTCGCTCTGCCTCTCTCCCTTGCCCAAACCCATATCTCGAAAAACTTCAATGGTAGGTCGTACGCGAAAATTGAAAAATTTCTTACGATTTTCATTCGTCGCGAAGGCATTTCCTGGGACAGCCTTCTCGCGGCTGCAGACACCTGGCCGGATCTTCTTATTAATCAATTCACAAGTCCGACAAATGCCCTCTCGACTCCCGTTCTACTCGCACGCTGACCGCGTGGACGGACAGTCTCATTCGGACAGGCTCTATTACCGAACGCATTGATTCAAATGCAGAGTTCGGGAAAAAGCGATCTCCTCTTACATTTCCTAAAAATGTCATCCACCTGAAATGAAAGCAAAACTTCCATTGTTCAATTTTGATGAGAAGCAGGGCAATGCTCTAGCTGATTATAATTACCGAGGAACAGTCTGATAGACTTCGAAAACACCTACATGTATTGAATCATAGCCGACGAGCATAGCTTCATTGGGATGGAGAAAACTTTCCGAGAGGTTAACGTTGGAGTGGTTGGGCGGACAAACAAGTGAAGGCTGCTTTCGCACTCCATTTCGAATGATAAACGTCATTTTTATCACCTCTCATTCTCGGTCTTGTTTTCGCCAGTGTTTATGCATCAATTTCAATAGGAGCTTCCACCATTCCTTTTACTTCCTTCGACCATCGTTTTTTTCGTAGTCTACTTTTTTTAGAAACGGTTT
Source organism: Aplectana chamaeleonis (assembly GCA_029168955.1). Classification (NCBI taxonomy): domain Eukaryota; kingdom Metazoa; phylum Nematoda; class Chromadorea; order Rhabditida; family Cosmocercidae; genus Aplectana; species Aplectana chamaeleonis. The sequence goes on from JAPDOI010000781.1 coordinate 156,870, forward strand.
CTTCCTAGTGAAAGTTTACCTCAAATTTTCCGTAAAATTCTACTTCGAATAGTTTTTCAAAAGTGAGAAAATTATCTCCCCAATTGCAAGCCAAAATTCGGTTAGCGAAATACCAGTTTTTGCTTATAACCTTTGAACTGTTGATGTCAGTTGAGTGAGAGTGAAGGTTGCTCTCGGAACCCCCATAGAATCCTATATAGCTCTAAGATTTGAGAAATACGATCCCGATCTTCCAGTCGATTTCAGTTCACGAAATGAATTTTTCGCGCAAAGCTATCAGCTCTTCTCTCATAAACTTTTTACGCTTTGAGATGGACTTTTGGCGAAGGCTGTTTTCGAAATCTATGTTGAGTTCTGCGTCAACTCGTGTTTTCAGGTTGGAAAAATATCCTCCCCATCATTCAGCCTAATTCATTACAGGAATTACCAGCTTTTCGCTTATAACTCATTTAACGTTGAAGATAGGGTGGTGGTGAAAGTTGTTTTCGGAATGTTCGTGAAATTCGGCGTCGAAAGATGTATCGGGATTCTAACCTGCATAACTTTACTTCCTTCATAAGCCAACCATGTCGGTAGGGCCGAGGGGATATTGATCGAATCCACATCGTGGGAGCAGTTCGGCTGGCACACGTGACGCCAGCGGGGGGGGGGCCGCTGCGTGCACGTCAGCGTAGAGGCCCCTAACGAGAAACATAGTTGGCGCTCGGTTAACGCGCTTCAATGACGACGTGCGCCCCGAGATTTTTCGCCGCGCACGTCACGTGTGCCAGCCGAGCAGCTCCTGCCCTGTGGATTCGATCGACATCACGGGTCGAGCTCCATTGTTAGCTCCAGAAATTCACTGCGTCTCTCGTTAACTTCATAGAGGCGAGAGCACAACACGGAAATAAATGTAGGGCCCACCTCCACCGAAATAGCTGGCTTATGGAGCAATTAAAGTTAGGAATCCGGGTGTTATTTCAGCGAGGGGAGGGCACTTGGCCATCGCACCACTCCCATTTTCTCTCGCCGCCGCGAAATTTCGGCGCCAACCCGTGGTTTTCCTCCTTCTTCCAAAATCAGGAGTCGTTAGGGCGCGGGACCGTGGCCACGTGCGATAGCCAACTGGCCCCACCTCGCTGCGATAGCACCGGAATCGGATATTTCATTCGACGCAGCTATTTACGGAGATTTGAGAAAAGCTTTCACCATAATCTTTTCTCAATCGTTCAAATGCAGCGCTCGCGCAGAAAATCACATTTGGTTTTTTCTTCTTGAACCAAATAATTGAATCTAGTGGAAATAGTTAACAAACTTGAGGCCTGAGAGCAGCGTTTCCGTAATACTACAGTCTATTGATAATTCTATGCTCCGTGGCCTGAAAAGGCGTTTTCCCGGTTGATCATCTAGCGCGAGGAGTAGAAGCGACACAAGGCTCCGTCAGCCCGGAGGAACTCCAAAATTTTATGTTATTTAATTAGAGATCCTTGGGTTTAAAATTAAGTATTGGAAGCTTCTTGTTTTTTTTTCAGAATTTTTGAGAATGGAACGGCAAAAAAAAACAATCAGCGCAAGAAGTTAAAGGGCTACACCATTTCAGTCGTTCAGAATTCCTATGTTTGTGTATTACACAAGACATACAGAGACAGACGTATAAAAAAGAAGATGAATGCTCCGGGATTTCCAAACGATATTGCTCCGAGAAAATGTAGCATTTTGGGTGGCCTCTTTTCGATATATCACAACCTGGTAGGCCTACATATGTACCTGCACAGAATAGTTTGAAAAATTGAACATTGTTTTATGCGCGTCCGCTGCCCTTATAGAATTGTTGCGGAAAAAAGGTTTTCAATAAATTGAATTTGACTGAAGGATCGGGAAATCATTTTCCCAACCTGAAAACACTAATCGACACGGAAATTTGAGCCGATTCTAAAGACGACCACCACGCCTGTTCACACACACCGTTTGACAAAGGATTGATGTTTCAGAGTTTCTGGAGATAGTTTTCGCAAAAAAAATTGAACCAGCTTTTGAACGGTGCGCACAGCTGCCAGACTTCCTTTATACAACTGTTCTTGCTGCTTTTACCCGGGGCTTGGTACCGAATTTATTTTTTTTTCAGCGTGAAGGCTCCCCTCTTTGCCAGCTCGAGGGTGAAGATTGGTGGTTCGTGTCCCCACCCAACAGAGCTATGCGTTAGAGTATAACGAATGGTTTGGTAGGCTGGAGATAGAGCCGCAACCAGGGGTGTGCGATAAGAAGTTTCCGGTAAAAATTTTACCGAAACTTTTTACCGATACTTTTTCCATAAGTGCGGTAAAACTGGTACACTCGCAAAAAATTTCGAATTTTGACTCGGCCTAAATTTGTTTATATCGGAGTGAAATACCCGTCCGTGTTTGCAGACAATCGCTATTACGGGACGCAGTGCAAGCAAGATCGTGCTCGGACCACGCGGTCCTAAATTGATCGACTTCAAATCTACCTCTATCTCGTCAATTTATGTGCGTGTTCCAAAGTATCAATGCGTTACGTGCCGACTATTTCTATTTCGTTAAATTGAGATTCTTTACCACTAAAGCCGAAAAACGGATTATCGATTTTTTAGAAGAAGAAACGCCAAAATATGCTCTGCTGCGAGAGTCTTTCGATTTACCTTCAATATTTGAGGCAGCGCTCACGATGGTCACCCTCGTTGACTTTCCACAGTGAAATGATAGGCGAGACGGTAGAAAACGAGCTAGGAGTGGCAACATAACGACCGCGAACAAGCGTTTTGGAGTCCCAGAACTGCCCCGTGCCCCATTTTTGCCCCCTAGATGTGACCAAATGAACACTCATATTACAGGAATGATCAAGTGATATGTGAGCTGATCGCTTGATTGCATTGAATGCTATCATCCTTCATAGCGGTCAATTCCTGCACGCTCAAAAATCAGCGTAAACAAGGGGGGACCTATTTTGGCTCAACAACCCGTCTTTTATGACTTTTTTAAGCACGCCTTGCTATATAGGGCACCAGACCACTCGTATACCGTGGAGATGCCGGAAGTGGAATTAATAGTGAACACTGTCTTGAAGTCGAAATAGGACATATCGAAGGGTGTGGATCGAAGCGACGTCGTTGACACTCTTCGCTGAGCTGGGGCGGATGGTTCTGGCAGAGGGGCCAGTAATTATTCAGGATGACTGAATTCAAATGGAGGATAAAAAAGACTCAAAGAAGATTCCCCTCCGACAAATTCGAGAGAGTTCGCGTCGTGTTTGGCTGAGAGTCCGGTCTACGCTCAAACATGAAAAAAGAAAAAAGAAACAGAGGTCAGACAGGGGAAACCCTAAAATCAATATAAATTAGATTTTATTCGAAATTTTTCTCACAATCAGGCATGCAAGAAGTGAGCAACACATCGCAAAATGGCAGTTCTAGTCTGCCGTAGTACAGAAGTACATTTAGTACAGGCAAGAATGGGCCGAACGGGCAAAAAATCCCAAATTTCGGCCCTTCGGTAAAATTGTCGGTAAATTTCACTATTTAGTCGGTAAATCGGTAAATGAAAATTTACCGAAAAACACAAGCAAATCCGGTAAATCCGAAGGTCGGTAAACGGTAAATGCACACCCCTGGTTACGACCGCAGTATTTTTTAGGAGAATACAAAGAGAATAAATTTCTTAGCATCACAAAAGAAACTTCTACCTCAAAATATTAGTTCATATATCCACTTTATCATGCATTCTCACATAAGACAACTGCTGCTCCTGGATTTTTGAGGTCTTCAAATGGGAACTCACCAACGAGGTGTACGGTAGTTGATGGGCGACCTTCTGGTGTGGCAAGTGGCTGTCTGTCGTTTCTCCACTGCGATGAGCGTTCGCAGCCGTTTCCAACACGTGTGTGCGTCCGGCACATCTGGAATACGGTACGGCAAATCATTCACGATCGTCGAGACTTCACGACAACACTCTCACATGTCGCTAACGGAAGCCGCGAACTGCACGCAGATGATGGCCATGCATCCGAGAGTCCACTTTGGAGGGAAACTCAGATTCAGGGTTCGCGATAAAAACGGTTGTTGTGCTATACTCATGCGAGCGTAGATCTTGCCATCACAAAAGAGAAAATGAATGGAAAGTTGGGAAAAACGCTCAAGAACAAGTTCTTGCTTGGTGTCCGCCCGCCCCCAATTATCGATATTTTTATAAATGCCTAATTTGCCATCTTTTATTTTGCTTCTTGATTCATTTCTGAGCACTTCCAGAGACTGCTAACTACTTTAAAAGCAGTGTTAACGATAATCTTCAATTTTGAGATTATTCGCCGTATTGATAAAGTGGCAGCCCCGGTTAAAACTAAAATGACGTAGAAATTGAGAAAAACGCACCAAAAGCACGTGAAATCCTTGAAGGCACAGTCCAACCTCGGTACCGTTATTCCGTTTTTGCTTATTTTGGAGAGAATCTTACGATGATCACAACGGTGTCTTCAGAATGGCTCAGAACCCCCTACGAACGAAGTTATGTCCCTCAAAGATTGTAAATTTGGAAGGCGAAAATTTCGTGGACGAGTTGTCTCGGGCCTGTTTTTCCTCGTTTTTCGCAGCCAACTCTCAGGAGAAGACCGCAGTATAAAGCTAGACCAATAAAAAATGGAAGAACGTAGATTTGGGTCAAAATCCATGGCGCGTCTCGTGCTTATTGAGGCCGAAACCCCTGAAGTGAGCGGAGCCGATGGGTGCTGATTTGGGGGGCGGAGGGAATGGGTGCTCGATCTTTCTCGCTTATTCGGTAGAGTTGAGATTCCGCGTTTGGCAGGGTTGCTACACCCATCGGCAGAACTATAATATCTTATTTTACCCACGAGCTTGGACTTTGCCTTTGAGAATCCCCCCGCCCTTTAAAGACAGTGTTCACGATAAAAGCCATTTTTCTGTTTTCCCGCCTATCTTGAAAACGGTCCCAAGCTGACTTCAATGATGTCCCTGGTATCGTACAAGACTTTCTGGAAACGGAGTTATGGCTCCTCAAAATTCAGCTAGGGAAGCGTTCTGGACGAGTTGTCCAAGGCTTGTAACTCCCGTTTTTTGCAGCCGATGTATGCGAGCTGACCTGAGTAAAGAGAGACGTTGAGAATGAAGGGAAGAACATGTCTTTTGATCGGAAACCATCGCTCATCTTACCACGAGTTCAGCGAAACTGTTATAGGACGTGGGCGGAGTGGCCCAATGGGTTGGCTGGCTCACTAGATTTTCACCCAATTACCGGCCGTTTTCCGTCGCACTTCCGCTCTTAATCTTCTTAGAGGGACCCAAGGCTGAAGTTTTGACCAAAAAAAACGAGCAACTTTTTCTTCGTGAACACTGCCTTTATCACAGGAAGTGTTTGTTGTGACAATGTAATCTTTTGTGGAACCGTCCTCTGCAGTTCTTTAATGCTCCTTCCTTTACTTTGGGCCCTAACTAATCCTGACTTGCATAAAATAGTCTTCTATTTGCGAATCTAGATTGCCCCAATTTACCTCCGGTGACAACCACCATGAACATGTTCATCCAACCGGACAACTAGTCCATGATATAGAATAATGTGACTGAAATACGACGTTTTAGTGCGTTTCTGGCCGTTTCTTCGTAATTTTGGTAACATTTGAAGGCCAACGCATTGTTTCATGTGAAAAACTCGGGGACGAAAAGCATCGTGAACTTTGTTTCTAGTAGCAAAATAAGAGACGGACAAATAAGCATTCAAGAAAATCTCGTTAATTAGGAGAGGGGCGTGCGGACATCAGTAATTAGCCGTTCTACCTTGTTTTTCGGCGTTGTTCCCGCAAATTTTCTTTTTTTCACTTGTTTTTACTTTGCGATGACCGAATCTACGTAAATTCTGATGAGAGCTCGAAAACCGTTTTTATCGCAATCCCTGCCTTTAATTTTGATTCCAAAATACCTCTAAATACTACGGCTTTGAATCATCACAGAAAGAAAGCCGTTCAGAAAAAAGTCGCTATCAAATGGAGTTCTCAACGGTGGTAATGCTAATTTCGTAGGAACCAATTTCTACAACCTATAATTACGTGCTTTTTCTCACAAGTGAGGTCAATTGGAAAAGGTGGTCATTACGATTGAAATTTAACCAATTAGGCCTAGTGCATACTTCGCGCGACGGGAGACGCGACGTAGTGTTTGTCATATGAATCGACTGAAAGTCGATATTTCTGATAAGCACCGTCGCTGTCGCGCATCACGGGAAGTATGCACTAAACCATAGAATCAATTTTTGACGAACAATCCGATTTTGACCTTTACACGCTCCACTTCTATAAACGGAGTTATAGGCGTAGTAAGTTACAATAGCTAATTGGCATTCTGCTCATCGTAACTTTCATTAGAGGCAGCGTTTACGAAAAAACCTTTATCTAGTTTTCGATATTTTTGTTTAGGTACGACCACGAGGTCAATGTGAAAATCCCTAGAAAATTCTCAAATACTGCTGTTTGAAAACTGTTTGAAGGCAGTGTTCACGATTAACGTATTGCCCGTTTTATTGCGAAACCGTATGCATTGAGTTCCTGTAAGGAGAGTAAGAACTGGGGTGGCATGCATGAATGCATCAGCTATGGTCAGGGAGCGCTGCGCTGCACGCACGCGCCACGATTTGAATTCAAGTTGTGATGCGTGCACGTGACGTTGCGCCTCCCTACCCTGGCCGCCGCATTCATGCATGCGACCCCTGAAGTGCTACGAAAAATGACCTGGAAGTGGGTGAAGATCTCTTGGGCCACCCAACACTTTTGCTCACCCCGCCCACGTCATATAACAGTTGTCCTGCTTTCGTTTCCCCAGAGGAACAAGCACCGAATTTTTGGATATTCTGTATCGCGAAAGATTTTAACTTTCCAGCATGTGATACATTGATCCCTATCATTTTTAAAGAATTCTTGGTACAGGAAATAGAAAACAAAGCCACTTACCTAAGAATTTTGAAGCGCAAAATCATTTTCCCGAAGTCAGGTTCGATGCGTTATCCGCAGTCTCCGTCAAACACACAAACAGGCGTGGTCAGGATTTCTCAGAGATTTCTTCAGGCCTCTTTCAGAGTGCAATCGCTGATCGCCGCGATGGCATGTTTTGAATGCAGATTGACGTGCGAAGCGATCTCGATCGATACTCACGATTATCATCCCATCGCGTCGCACGGCGATCGAACTCTGAAGGAGGCCTTAGACAGTTGAAGAAAAATTTTTTTTGAAAAAATGCTTTGTCAGATTCGTACCAATATCCGGGAAATTTGAAATCGGAATTATCCTGATTGAACCATTATCCGAAGGGTCAATTATTCGGATTAAATCGGACAACACTAGGATGAAGTTCGGAAATAAAACGGATAATTTTCGGATAAAAGCGGATAATTCTTGGATGAAATCAGATGAAATTGCGTTAGCCCCGCCCATTGTCCCGTACCGTCTTCTATTTAGTACATCAACCAAGGATTTTCCTCCTCCTTCCAAAATCGAAAGAGTCGTTGCGGCGCGGAGAAATGAATGTAGTCAAGTGAGATTACCAAGTGGCTAGTTATTCATTATTTAAGTTTTTTTTAATATTTGCTTTGCATTCTTTTTATTAGCTAGGTGCCCTGAATCAAGCCTGTCTATGGATAATGCTGTGCCTCCGACGACGAAATAGTAATTGAAGATTTGTTTTCATATTCTTATAAATATGCAAAATATGAAGCTTGAAGTTTGTATGTTAACAAACTGCAACAACAATGATGTACTACTGTTTGTTTTATTATGGATGTTTTCAGGCTTGCCTTGAGTACCTGGTTATTTCTCACCGTTTGCCTCAACCTAGTTCCAGAAGTATCCGAAATTATCCGACCGGATATCCGTATCCGAATCGTTGGATAAATGGCATTATCTATATTGATCCATCATCCGAAGATTTGGAAAAAACGCATTATCTGAACCGAACCAATATCCGCGGAATTTAATATCGGCATTATCGGTATAATCCGTGGACATCTGGGTCAGGGATGAGAGAAAAAAATTATGAAAATTCTGAAATCAGACCTTCGGTTCCGACACTACCTGTTTTCTCAGTTTTCAGACTGCGGGTACGAAACGCACGGTAATGAGCGAGAATGCGGTTTTCGAAACGTCAAACCCGGCATTTTTCTCAGAAACTACGGATGAGCTGCTTCGATATTAATGTGTCCGATGATGCCGAGTTCCGCAGCACTGTGACCAAAAAATTAGCGAAGCTGTGGTTTTGGAACGCAAAACGCGAAACTCCGCTCATCTTTCATCGGTTCCTTTTATAATCTTTAAGCTGAACAATGAGCAGCAGTAACTGCTAGTATTCAGCTGGTTTGGCGGCTGGATCTTTGGTTCGAGGCATGTTGTCACTGGTGCCGGGCATTATGAGATGCTCAACCAACATATAGAAAACATCTGCTAGCTAATGTTGAAACCGGATTCCCGGCTTGTATATTGCAATGAAGTATAATTATTTTGAAAAGTTCGGTTTTCGATTTGAGTGTGATTCAAACTTGATACTTTGAGTGCGGCTCACTTTTTGAAATTTGTGTTTCGCATCGATTTCTAACTCCAATTGGCAATATTATTCGAATAATGTAGGCAATTATCTTTCTCAGAGGTGGAGTGATTTGACGATACTTCATTACACTTAGCTGCTCTATGAGCAATGATGTGCGCTCCAGATGCCCAGCGTCGATGTCGCGGACGATTGATGGACGGCGAAACATTGCGCCGAAATTATGTCCGCTAACGAAAAAGCGGCGACAAATTATGAATAACCGCAAGATGTTCGACTTTAGGCTGGTGAACGCAAACTTCGCACGCGACGACTGATGAAAAAAGCAGAGACGGATAAAGGTTTATGTCAGATTTTCCTCTACCTTAAGGGCAGGGTTCGCGATAAAAACGACTTTTGAGCTCTCTTCATGAGAATGTAGATTAGGCCATCACAAAAGTAAAAGTAAGTGAAAAAACCCGGAAATTCACGGGAAAAGCGCTCAAAAACAAAGTATAACGGCTAATTACAGGTGTCGGCCGACCGCCTAATTAACGCGATTTTCATTAATGCTAGCTTATCCGACATTCATTTTGCTGTCAAAGTAATCAGTGGTCTCCAGAAATGTCCAGAAATTACCTAAGGAGCAAAATGAAAGTTCACAAAACAGGCTTTTACCCAAATCTCGATAATTGGGGGCGGGAGGACGCCAAGCCATAACTCTCTCCTTAGCGTTTTTTCTTCAAATTTTTACTTGTTTTCACTTTTGTGATGACCAGATCTACCATTCTACGGTGAAAGCACAACAACCGATTTTATCGAGAACCCTGCCTTTAAAGGCAGTGTTCACGATAATCTTCAATTTTGAGATTATTCGCTATATTGATTGATTGACCCTCGGGTAGAACTAAAATGACGCAGAAATTGAGGAAAACGCCCCAGAAGTACACGAAATCCTTAAGTATCACCCCGCCTCTTAAGTATCACAGGAACTGTTTGTTGTGACAATGAATTTTTTTGTGGACCCGTCCTTTGCATTTCACTACTGTCTGTTGCTTCGTACCTTCTTTCAAACCCTAACTAATACTGTTTTGCCCAAAATGTTCTTCCATTTTTGATTAGCCCCATTTTTAACCGGTAAAAACCACCATGAACATGTTCATCCAACCGGACAACTAGTCCATGTTATAGAATAATGTCACTGAAATACGCCTTTTAAATGCGTTTCTCGTCGTTTCTTCGTAATTTTGGTAACACTTGGGAGCTAACGCATTGTTTCATGTGAAGAAAATCATTGTGAACACTGCCTTTAACCTCACTACTTACTACAGTAATCGAGGATTTCGTTAAGAGTTTCCGTATGTGATAAATGTTCCTGTGATAAATACGATAAAAGTCCTCTAATTGGTATAAATAAACGCCCAACCGAAAATTCGTACAAGTCCAACACGCTATCAGTCTGTACAAAGTTTGGAGAATGTGCCTTCACACAAGTTTCGCTCTGGGGGAGGTAGTTTTGGCGCTGTAGATTTCCACATCCCTTAAGGGAGCACAAAACTCTCTTTGATACCTAACGACCGACCGGAGCGACCCAGTCGTATCTTATCTGGCAACCCAGGAGTGTAACCCGCACATGACCCACACATTTCGCCTTCTTCTCTCTGCAGAAAGCCGTGTTTTTCTAAAGAATCTCAGGTTTTTTATAGCTCGGAATAGTTTACTAAAACCTCTGCGAAATCGGATGAAAGTCGGGTCCTCGTCCCTGAAATAGAGCAACGTCGTGGTGATCGGTATCGCATAGCTATATCGTCTATGGAGTATCCTGTTTGCCTTCCTTCAAAGGCATCGTACACGATGAAAACCACAGATCAATTTTCCATATTTTTTTACAGTTTGGCCTCTTTAGTGAACGAAAATGTCAAAGGAACTCTTGAAAAACCTTCATTCGTAAAGAAAAACCAGTTTGAATACAATGTAAATAACAATTCGACTTCCGCGCAACTTTTTTTTTTGGTTTTTCTGCATTTGGAGACCTGGTTACCGCTATTTTTGAGGTTTTTCTGCATGTAGAGATTGTACCATCAGTGTTTTCCACGTTGTTTCTCGGTCACATCAGCATTCAATGAAAAAGTGATAGATGACTGATCCAGGAGTGCTAGATGATCGACCCCACAGCGATTTTCAGGTGACCATACCTTTTAAGGGGAGCATTTTCGAAGCCTCAAGCTCAGCTAGTTCGAATCGTTTGATTGTACACAAATAATCGAAAGTGATTTCCAGCGTGTACGATGCCGTTAAGCTGGATTCATCAGTGATAGAGTGTGAAATTGAAGGCTCGCTTATAGTAGTGGGTAGCAACCCTACCGCACGCGGAATCTCAGCTTTTCAGAATGAGCGGGAAACGTCGCGCACCCAATCCCCCCCCCCCCCCAAATCAACACCCATTCCCTCCGCTTTAAAAGACAGTGTTCGCGATCAGAAAATTTCCGGGTTTTCCTGTGCTTTGGGTCCATTCATTCACAATACTGAAGAATGCGCCGCGAAAAAGGGTCGGGAAATAAGGTAAATTTGAGTGCTGCAGTTCACCCAGCGCTGCGCTCCGCCCACCAAGAAGAGCAATTGTCGAACCATGAGGAATAGCTGTCTGAGAGCACAAAGATCCGGCGACCTTCCAGTGTACGCTGAAAACGCGCACACGTCATTCGTCTGCTGGCAGCATGTGACGTCCAGCTGATTTTGTTCCAATTCCCGCTTGCTATTCTTCTGTTTTCCTTTTCTTTTCTTGCTCAAGCTTTCATTATGTTCACTTTTTCTCGCTTATGGGCAAATTTTCAGCCGCGCTGGACACTTAGCTTAACATCCCGAAAGTTTTTGTTGGGCTAACAACTGTTTTCAGTTTAGGTGGAATTTTTCAGCAAACGTTTGCGAACTTTGACTTACTTGACTTAATCGGTTGGCTTTCGCCTGACGCGGTCATTCCGCATCTTCACCGAGGTGTGCCCTCCAGTAGTCAGCCGTGTCCATTTTTCACGGTCTTCAGCCACAATTTGAACACATTCCATCCAGCTGTCACTAGTCCATTTCCTGCGAAACGAAACATCGCGCCTGAACTGTCTTTCGATGCCGAGTGACTTCAAATCCTCTTTAAAGGCAGCAGACACGCTCGCAAACATGGTCGAGATATCATCATAAATAGGCCTGCACGGCCCCTACCATGTCGTGAACAACGTCAGAAGCGCTGAAACCGGTCCAGCATGACAGTATTTGACCATCCCTGTCACGCACGCCCGTATTTTCACACCCATTCGAGTAACAGAATGAAAAGTTAAACTTGATAAAACATGTGAAAATTGAGAGTGATAGCACTATCAAATGGGAGTGCACGAGAGAAACAGCTGGATTTACCTGAATAATACATGTTTGTGCACTGATGAAATCCTACATTTTCAAAAGCCATCCAGAGTAGAGCGGCATCCTCGAAAGTGGATGAGAGTTTGAGGGTGTTTAGACAGGTAATATTCAGGTAAAACGAGCTGTTTCTCTCGTGCACTCCTCTTGTGATAGTGCTATCACTCTAAGTTGTCACATGTTTTCTCAGGTTCAACTTTTCATTCTGTTACTCAAAGGGGTGTGAAAATACGGGCGTGCGTGACAGGGATGGTCAAATACTGTCATCCTGGACGGTTTTCAGCGCTTCAAACATCGTTCACGACCTGGTAGGGGCCGTGCAGGCCTATTTATGATGATATCTCGACCATGTTTGCGAGAGTGTATGCTGCATTTAACCACATCCGTCCAGAATTTTCGCCTACGCTTAGGTGGCCGTTTCCAGACAGGATTTGGAAGCATTCTTAATGCGTGTTGTACGAGACGATCCGGCGTTCTTCCTAGTATATGCCCGAGCAGTCAAAGTCGACTTTCCATTGCTGCTTGAGATGGCGTTAGGAGATGCTGGCACCTCCCTCGTGTCAAGCGTTGATGTACTGCGTCGATTTCCTTGACGCGCAACTTGACTTTCTTCGCGATGGTGGTAGACCACAAACACTTGGTTAGAGAACTAAATACAGACGTAGCTTTCGCACATCATTGTCGAATATCCGCTGCATAACTACCATCGTTCTTCAGCAAACAGCCCAAATAACAGAAATCGTCCACCAGTTCGATACGTTGTCCGTCCACACGAACTCCCGTTGAAGGCCTCTGAGAGACCCACATCTGTTTGCATTTGTCGGGACGAGGACGAAGTCCATAGGCTGCGGCATACTTCGAAACCAGGTCCACAATCCTTTGCAGTTTTGCGTTATTTTCAGCGAATAACACAGGGCTGTAGTAAACCACCCCTATCATATGATCTGATATTAATTCGATAAGATGATCCGATATTCTTCCATACAATTTTCAGATGATCTTAATTCCGTATTGATTGATAATTATCGCTATCAGTCACAACTGGTCGCTGAACTTAGGCCCGTATTCATTCCATTAGCGATGATTCGCCCTAAAGCGGTCGTCCTCGTATATTCATGATATGATAACGCATGATTATACGTGTGAGAATAAGAAAAGCCGGCCCTCATTCTGCAGGTGGTCATTCTCTAATCGACCAGCTCCATGCTTTCTTTCTCAATGAATGAAATGAGATGTTTGTTGTTTTGTGATAGCTGATAATGATAACTGGTATTTCATCTGAAGAATAAGAGGCGCTCTGGGGTTACTCTCAAAGATAAGACGAGCTTCTGCGGGAGTGCGTGCTCTCTCGCTTTCCTCTGTGCATATGATCTGTAGAAGTTCAGGTAACCTGATGAAATTAGCATCATCTTAAAAATGTTCATCATCTGAATGTTGCGCTTACAGATGAGATTCATATCCTTCACCATATCATCAAGACAATCTTACAGATCATTCCAACATTTCTTCATACGACCGTTTAAGATCATCTTAACTTCATTTTAGGGGGGTTTACTACAGCCCACAATGTCGTCTGCGTACTCCAGGTCGACAAGGGAGCGTCCTGATGGTGTTAGGATCACATCCGCAGGAAGCTGTTCTGCAACTCTACGCATGATGTCATCAACGGCGAAGTTGGAAAGAAAAGGTTCTGTAACGGCTCCTTGCCTTACTCTTGTTTTCCTCTCGAAAGCTGACGTGAATCTGACAGGTGTACGAACGGCTGCTGGTGTTCCTTTGTTGATGTCCTCGATTAACCGAACATACTTTTCCAGGACTCCATCTGCTCGCAGAGCATTGAGCAATCGATCACGATGAGGAGAGTCGAACGCGGCTTCAAAGTCCAGAAAAGAAAGCTGTAATGGCTTCGAATACCGCTGCCACGATTCAATAACTCTTCTCACGACGAACACTTGGTCGATGGTCGATCTTCCAGGTCGAAAACCGGCTTGATCATTTCTGGTCGTTCTTTCACGATGTTTGATAAGTCGCTCAAGAATGATACGTTCTAAAACCTTGTACATGACACGAAATAGAAAGATTCCTCTGTAGTTCTTAGGATCCGTGACGGATAGCTTCTTGTGAAGAGGTACGATGATCGCATGTCTCCACGAATCGGGTATCCTATCGCCCATCCATATAGCACGAATGGTATTGGTCATTTCACGAATCCCAGACGGAGGAAGAGCTTTAAGCATTTCAGCAGTGATGTTGTCATCTCCACCTGCCTTTTATTCTTCATTTTCCGGACACAATCCAAAACTTCAGACTCAGTCGGCGGTTCCTCACTGACATCGTAATGCGCTCTCTGAACATTCGGGAGCTCAGGTACTGATGGCGCTGGACGATTCAGTAGTGAACTAAAGTAATCCTTCCATATTGGCAGCGTCGCATCACCAACTGCAACTCCATTGGTAGTGTTCAAGACAGGAGAACATCTCTTCATCTTCCCGCTATACTGTCGCAGCAACGTGTAGGCTTTCCTCGGATTCTTCTCCTCCCAAGCCTTCTCGAACTCCTTAGCTCTACAGCATGGGGGGGATATCGTAGTTACGTCGGAAAGTGGCGCAACGGCCTGCTCAACCCTGTGAAATCCTCATTAGGACCATTTTAGTTAGATGAAATGAGTAGAATCCTATGCGTTCGTAAACCTTGAATAGCTGTTTTAATCAAAGAACAATCTTTAGTTGAGCATTTCGTATTGATATTTTGCTCACCTCGGAGTTCTAAGCTCTTTCGGATTTGGGTTGATTCCTCATAAGGTTCGGAGAGTACAGAATTTCCCTAGAGGCTGGTTCAGGGTTGAGCAGGGTTGCGACTCGGCGCGATGGGGTGTTGCAAAATATAAGGAAAATTCTAAAAAAAGTGAAAATCGGGGAGGTGGCTCGTACGGCTGGGCATACCGAAGTGGTCAAAAACCTTAGCTGAAATACGTGCTTGGTAGGTGTCCTAGTTCAGAAAATCCCACGAAATCGTTACGAACGAGTGATTTTGGCGCATGTTGTAGAAGCATGTGCACGGCTCTTGGGTTAGGCTCCTTTCATAGTTAGACGATAGTCCGTAGTCCCATCCGATCAATGTACCAGAAAAGCATTTAAAACAAGGATTCAAAAATTTCCTTCGATAGCCCCCAGGTTGTCCGTAGCCCCTGCATGAACCACTCCGATCGAAGTTGAATCAATAATACCTTTAAATCCATTGCGGCATCCCGTCGAGCGCGGCATAGACTGGCTCATGCACGATCCAGGCGGGACTACGTACGACTCAAAAGGAATACGGACAAAGCAGAGAGGAATACTGAAAAGAAATCTTTCGTACTCCTTTTGCGTGTTTTACTTGCATATCGTACTAACCGAACAATTAAGACGAGGGCTACAGTTCATGCTCATACTGCACGCGACAGTCGGCGCTACACAACGTGCATCGCCCACAGCCATCGAAATTCAATGGGCTTGATAAGCATTGTCGCTGTCGCGTATCCCGTGAAGTAATTAGATTACTACTCTTAACTGGTCAAAGTGTTGATCCGCAGTAGCAGACAATCGCTGCTGCATCACGCTGCCCTGAGGTGATCCTGCTAGGGCAGCAACTAGTCATGTGATCCGTGGTACTGACCAGGGTGGAGCAGGCCGTTGCGAAAATTTCAAGCGGAGTTACGACCCCCTCCCCGTTGACCAGATTTTTTTAAAATTCCCAAGATTCTTGCGATCCCCCTTTTGATATAAAAAAAATCTTCAAGCCTTTGAAAGAGAGTTGAAAGAAAGAAAAAAAGTTGAAAAAATCAAATTTGGGGTAAAATTCAATCAAATCGTACGAGCCCTCCCCCGAATTTCATTTTTTAAAAATTTTCCAGTTATTTTAACACCCCTTGTTGCGCCTGATCGTAACTCTGGCCCTGACACGAAAAGTTGGTGCCCTTGCACGATTATCCAAGGGATGAGTGCTGTAACTGCGGACCATGATTCCGCTTCATAAAGACAATGACTGTTCTCAAACATACAATTCAAAGAGAAACGGCGAGAAAAAAAAACAGACCAGGGACAACTCGTCCACCAAATTCTCACCGTTTAAATTCCCAATTTTTAAGGAGTCATGACTTTGTTTGTAGAAGGTTTAAGCGACTCTGGGGACATCGTCGTGATCGGAGCGGAATTCACAAAAACAAGCAGGAGAACTAAAAACGATTTTGAGGTTGGACTGTGGTTTTATGACCACTTTTCTTCAAGGGAATTGATGCAATCGAATCGCCGAATTGGTGCTGTACTACACGACACACTCTATTGGACTGCGAGCCAATAGCTGCTGCTTTCGTTCACCATGCGACAGAAGAAGCACATGTTTGAACCATGGCGGTCTTGTTGGAACACCATGATAAAGCTTGCCACGTCTCAGAATCTATACTAAATTGTGAAAGCTTTGTATTATTGGTGTGGCAGGTCGGTGTCAGGTCCGCTATTCGAATATTCGACGATCGGACATTGTTAATTGTAGAAAGGCCTTATTCGAATACTGTATTGATTATTTGCGTTTATTTTCGTCCCGTACTAAGATCAAGGAGTGTCACGAAGGTATGCTTAATTGTATAACGGTCATTTCTTTCATGTTTTCTGTTCTCATTTAAACGGATTACTTTTAATAGCTACTTTATTAACAAAAATGCCGGTAGAGGCTAGTGCCCCTCCCTTCCCTGCACTCGAAACTGCGGCTCCACTCTGACCATCACAGCGTGAGCATACCTCTGCCACCCATGCTCCGCTGTTAGGAGATGTACAGCGCATTTCTCAGACTTTCCATGCATGCTATTAAAGTTGAAAGTAACCAGGGTGTACGTAATCACGTTTTAATGATGATCGTAAAGATCTCAGAGTTTACGCCTTACTGATTTTCGAAAATAATTCATGCAGTCCATGGCCAGTACATAAATGAAATTGTCGTGCTTGTTAACATTGTGCAATTGCCTTGTTGGACTATAGGTGTAGATCAGGGAAGTGCGGAATTTCCTGTTTTCTGGCTATTTGTAATAATTGGGCCAAAAAGTCTATCACATATGTAAATGGAGAAAAGTCTAATCCTGTGAAACATAATGTCTCTGAAAGAGTGTACGCCGAAATCTATATTGATTTTTTTTTCAAAAATTCTCTGGCCCCTGTCCATTTAAGAAGTGTTTTTATTTTTTGTCAAAATGGTTTTCTTGTTTCCTGTCTTCTGAATTCTTTCAGCACATCTCTGTGAGGGAGTGAAGTTACGGAGCTTCGGGGGCGAAGGATATTTTAGCGCTGGAGCGCGTTTTCCTCCCGCCCCTTCAAAATCTGCGCAGGTTTTAATAGTCCAGCGGCGATCTGTACGTGCATAAATAATGCTTTTAGGGAGATGGTAAATCTTTGAATTCAAGAAAAACCTCGATTCTATTCTAAGGATTGAAACTCCGAGTGAAGGAAATTCTTGCATGCGTTCTAAATTTTACACACTCGGGGGTTCCGGCCCCTGGCCCAGAGTTGGGGGAACCTCTGCACAAATGCGAACTTGATACCGAATCAAGCTCATCGCAAGCGCAACTGTACAGACAACACTCAAAAACCTTTTGCTATCCCATGTAATATCCTTGGCCTAAATAAACGTACATACTGGAGCGGGGTGTCAGGAAAGTCTATCAGGTGGTCTAGTTTTTATACTCATACAACGACAAAGCAGAGTTCTGTTCAGATGACGTCAAGGAAGAACGCTTCAGTGCCCCCGCCGTTTGCGATTATATACTCAAAAGTGTATTGAAAAAGGAAGAAATTCAGATACGAATTTCAAACAATAGAGTTGTGGAGTCCAATCACTTTCGAAAGCAAACGTGGCAAAAAATCGCATCCGCGTTTCGGAGAAATTAAATTTTCGAATGGATGGCTGGCAAGTGCATATGCACTCCAATAACCGAAAGAAAAAGTCTGTGATTAGCACCACTTTCGATCCGGTATCACTCGAAAAGCTGAACAACTCAAAGAATTATTCTCAGCTATGTCTCGCAAAGTGGACTTGGTAGACAGCCGGAACTGGAAACCGTCATCGAAGAGGTCCAAAGAAATAGAAGTGGCTCGGAGGAGGAGGTTTTTAAGTACTTCTCTGGAACAACAACCTACAGTGGCATAGCACCGCGGTCAATCACCGAAACATTTCATCGGGAGGTTCTTGGCAAAGAACACCGCGAACGGCGAGACGGCAGCTTGCCTGAGGTATAATTCCAGGCAGGAAGCAATGTGTAGAACGCAGCCAGACATGTTCCACCCCAGTTCGTGCGTATTCTTGAAAACGGTCTATTAGGAATCGTCATTTAATTAAATGAATGCCCTCTGGTTATGTTTTGCACTTTTAGTTTTGTGTCTTTTCCGGATGTAGAAACAACGTGGAAACATGTAGGGTTCTCGATTTAGGTCAACTCTTCAAACAACAATATAAGCGAGCATAACGGCACAGAACTGCTTGCAATACAATAAATAAGTTGTGATATCACATGCTTTGGCTCAGATTTTCATTTTAAATTGCAGCGGAGCGTAGACGTTGTTGATATGAGATGAAACTCCTTCGTTGAGCGACGTTGGTTCTGAATCGGGCTCGCATTCAGTTTCGGTTTCCTCTCGGTCAGAGAAGGTCCGATTGTTGTTTTAGCAAAGTGCGAAATAATGCGTAAAACCATGAATCATGTCCAGAGTGTTACTCCACTCCACGTCGACAAGAAAAGAAAAGAATCTGAGAAAGCCAGGATCCATGAGGAAGTTGAAGGTTCCGACTCCTCTGATGTTGTGAAATTGCGACTGCCGAAGTAACACAATGTATCGTCCTACGAAGTTCACGAGTCCCAGCTACAGCTCATGAAGGTGGGTTCTTTCATTATGCAGGGAAAGAAAATGATAAAAGGTTTCGAATTACAGACGCCAACGTCACCAAACAATTGCATCTGCTCCTCACAGCCACTTCACTGCTCTGAGGCTTCAATTGTATGGTTCGCGTTTTCGATTTGGTCTGACGCATGGACCAGGGGGCTGGCCGTGCGGGGCTGGCGGCCTCACTGGAGAATGGGGTTTCGATTTACGCGCGGTGATCTACCGTCGCAGCCCCGTCCATTTCTCAGACTAAAATTATTGCGCAAACTTTACATCGTTTAGCTGTGAAACGAGAAGTGGGTGATGTCAACATCGAGGCAAGCGAGGCCGCCAGTTATAATTCTTGTGTATGATTTGTTTTTGTCTACTATCGGCTCTAGCGGAAAGTGGTTTTGAGTGCTTGTATTTCTTGTTTTCTGACCTTGAGGTTCATTTATGGTTTTTTCGCCACATCATAATTGCCATATTATTTGTTTGCGAAATGTCTTTTGAATTGTTTCTCTGGCTTCACTCGGTTATGTTGAAACCAGGGTGCACCTATTTGCAGAATAATGTCGTTTTCCTCTTTTTTGTGTTTTTATTATCACAAGCTAGTTTTTTTGTTTTATTGAGGAATAAGTTTTGTTGCTCGGTACATAGTTGAATCCCATCAATTGGATACGGACTGTTAGTGGGTATTCAGCGTGATTAATTTCGCTCGGATTATTAAATATGGGAGACATATATTTTGCCTTGCAATTCGAGATGAATGGGAAATATTTTGTTCCTCTACAGTACACGAGAAGCTAGGTCTCATAGAGAGCAATCTATGTGACATATTCACTATAGATTACGACAAAAGACTGTCTCATGTTGGTGATTAACTCGGTTCGCGTTCTAGCGGATGGGATCAAGCTTATTCCCCACACTTTTAGCCGGTTGGGGCAGCGCGGATGACCAAGCCGCGCGATTGGAGTAAGTTTTCCTGGCCTCGCCGACAACTTTTCTTTAGTTGTTTAAATTTCTTCGTTTAGTGTACATTGTGATAGACCACAAGATTACAACAGAAAAACTGAAATTACTGCGAGACTAGGTAAATTCCTTTGTGCAGTCGTCCACGCCCCTCCAACCGGCCTACATTATAAAGGATATGTATGCTGCTTGTAAATTCACTGGCAAAGTTTTTCAGTGAGAAAACAGAATCACGATCGATTTCTTTCTGATTTTTTTCTGCCAAGTCTCTGCTTCGTATCCATCATTTCAAGCTAAGCTATATATGAGTGTGAAAAAAATGTCTTAAGTTCCATATTTTCGCCAGAGTTTGTTGTGATTACGTTGATAAAAAGGGTCTGCCGACCCAAAGTTGTCAATTTATTTTCATGCTCTTCTCTTCATGCTTTGAATGTGATTCATGGACTCATGGCAGTTGCTCAAGTATGGTTATCGTTGCTGAAATGCTGAATTTCCCACTCCAAGTTAATCACAAGTTCCGGCTATGATGGCTCCTGGCATGGCAGACATTCTTTTTTCACTGTTTATTAATTTCGACAGCAACTTCTTCAGTTGTGCTAATCATCATTTGACCGAGTTTCCCATCCCATTTCCCATAAGGTTGTCGCTACTTGAGTTGGAGCCATATATTTCTTTTTACTTCATCTTTGAAGTTTCTCCCATTCTCACGTGTGGTGCTGGAGGCCTGCAACTAGGAACGGAATTGCCTCACCTGTCATCTACACGTTTCGACCATTGGCATTTTGAATTATCTTGAGAAACATCGCCCAGATACTTAACAGTGGTCGGAGGACCTATGCATCATAGGAAGCCGCGTGGGTAGGGTAAAGTCAGTCCGAATGAGACTGTCCGCCCACGCGGTTGGCGTACGTGTTGAACAACCTTGGCACAGGCATTTTTTTCTGACCTGTGAAAGGGCTGACGGGAATAGTAGACATATACTGAGTAATATCCCAATCAGCTGTCTGCAGCCGTGAGGAGGCTCGTCCGAAAAATTCCTTAGCGATGGCTGCACGATATGCGCGCCGAACACGTAGACGTACACTCTCATTCGGACAGACTTTAGCTCTCAACACATTTACTTGAATTGGATACGGATTATAACGAATTTCTCTCCCGGAGCAAAGAATAATGATCGGTTTCAAGCTTCTAGCACTACTTTGGTTTTTTTTTCTACTAAGCCTTGAACTTTCAATGGCTCCTAACTTTAGCTAGTATCGCCTTTGCGATTATTCTCTAATTAGAACAATTACCTTGTAGTCGACAGTTGAATCGTTGTGCTAAGTTTTTGTTTTTCTATTCTTTTCCATGTTTCGAATTCACTACCTTGTGGTTTTTGAGCACGTCGGAAACGGCAAGCAATAAATATCAAGATAAATAAAAAATCAAGAGGGGCCACGTTTACAAATAATGCTTCTCGTCTCACAGCTGACTACCACGAAACGGATGTTGTTAGAACTTTTTATTGTATTTCAATGGTATGTATGAAATTTTAATATTTCAAAGTTATTTATAAAAACTTGTAACATGTACTTGCACATGAATTATTTTTGTAGTGACGGCGCAAATCCAATTTGTTTGTTTCCGACATCATGAATATTGCAGAACTGCCGAATGAAAGGATCACCAAGTGTTCCAGCTGGTCCAAAAGCTCCGCTGTCCTGTGAAAAAATCGCGAGGCAACAACTCGTTTCATCAAGCTCCAAAACGAGGTTCACAGGTTGTATGTCGTAGTCGTGGTCCCCAATAGTGAAAGCTATTACAGGTTTGGCGTCGCAGTCAATAATATATAGTTCCTCCGTTTCGTTAAACTGCAATTTGAATTAATATAACATCGTGACAGGAAGTACTTGTACACAACAAGCACAACCGTGTTATCTCTTTGGACAGCAACATACCTTTGCACCGATTTCTGTGGCCACTGAATCCGCGAGAGCACTCGGAAACCCCAAGAATGACGTGCCTGTGTCGGATATCACCTCCCATCCTTTTTTAGAAGAGAATTTTCCTGCTCGAATCGCACGCAACTGAAACAATTTATCCTTCCCTAAGAATCAAGTTTTTCCAAATTTTAGGGCCACGCTGCATTATCGCGTTTCCAGAGTGGGTTAGTTTTGTTTAAAGGCAGTGTCCACGATGAGAATCGTTTCTCTGCTTTCCCACCTATCTTGAAGACGGTCCCATGCTGATTCCAATGATGTTTTTGGAATCGTACAAGACCTTCTAGGAATGGAGTTATGGTTCCTCAAAAATTGAGCTAGGGAAGCATGGTGGACGAGTTGTCCGAGGCTTGTAACTTCCGTCTTCTGCAGCCGATGTATGAGAGCTGACCTGAGTAAAGAGAGAAGTTGAGAATGAAGGGAAGAACGGGGCTGTTGATCGGAAACCATGCCTCATCTCACAATCTCAAGCATTCATTTGTTCACGTCGGTGGGCGTGGAAAGTGCATCTGGCGTGTGACGGGTTGATGGGTGTCCAACTTTGGGGCCGTAGGGGACCGTTTCGAGCTCATTTTTCTTAATTTTGTTAACGTTAGGGTTGTGCTAGGCTTCGTAGCTGCCGATCTCCGCCAAAAAATCAGACATGGTTTTTATCGTGGACACTGCCTTTAATGCTCGCTCGGGAGATGCGCCAAGAAGCGCATGCATTTAAGTGGTGACTCCACCTCACCCCACCGAACAAGACCGAGCGTGGAAGATGCAGTACCATACACAGGCGGCGGAAAACATTCATAAAGGTGGTGGACCCTGCACTAGAAGCCGTATCATGCGTGAAATACTTCTCAGCATATTTCATGCACCGCCTGGGGAGCAACTGATTCTTTTCCTCGATTGCATTCATCTTCTCATCAGCTGACTTTCGATGCCATCAGACTAGAATAACTGTGACCTCCAGCAAATTTAAATATCAGCATGAATAGAAAATGCAGAAGTTCAGGTACTTTAACGTGTTCAGGTACCTCTGAATTGCTATATACTGGATGCTTAGTCACCTTGAATTGCCAATATCTATTCTTCGTTAGCGGCTCGTATGCAATAACATCCCCACAATTTTCCGTGTCGAGGCCACCATAGGTGAACACTCCTCCATCAACGCCTTGCCCATCTGTAAACACTGCTTTCTAATGCAACAATGACTTGACTCCTCAAAAGCCACTTTGAACAGAAAAAGCCCACCTCCTCCAACATGGGCCATATAAACGGTGAAAATGGGGTCCACAAGCTTTAAATCGATGGCACGTTGAAATGGAGGTCTCACTTTGTCGTCTGTGAGTGCTGCGAATGCTAGACCAAGGATCCCATCAAAGGGATCCTCAAAACAGAATTCATTCTAGGTCTTCAATTTACTGACAAAGCATAAATATTTTCTGTATTGGACCCACCAGACAAACCTCAAAATTCTTGTTGTTTATTCCGGGGAAATACGCCTAATTTCAATTGTGATGACAGATCTGCAGACGAGATTTTGACGGGGGTGCGGGTTGGAGTGCATCGGTAAAGGAATACTGTGAATGGCAATATTGCCCCAGCATGATGTGAGCGTGATAATCTTATCCTCTTGAGAGAATCTTGCGCTTTTTCGAAATTTTTGTTTTTATTCGTAGACTGGTAATGCTTCGTAGTATTTCACACTGAAACGACATTGTTTTGACCATTAGCGAAGCCGTAGCCACATAGCATTTCAATCGGTCCACTTTATCTTACCAGGAAAGGTCACTTGGAGAAGGTGGCCATTCTCACCAAAATGCAATTTCAAGGATAAATTTTTGACGCAAAATTTGACCTCTAGGCGTTTAGTCGCATGTGACCAAATTTAATTGTCATTGTGCTCATCGTAACCTACCTTAATCTCTCCTAAAGCGGAAACGGAAGTTCACAAGCGTATTCAGCTCAACAAAAACCCTCTTTCAAAAACAAATTGCGGTTTGTAAACATTTAGATACCGCCGCTACCAAAAGGATCGAAATCGCCAACTTGGTCAACAAAAACGTCTTTCGACCACAACTCGCCTCATAGTACTCTATTTTCAATTTTGAAAGAACCAAAATGTGCGCAGTGCCACAATCTAAATAACTATATGAAATAAATACGAAATTTTTTTGTTGGGAAACCTTTTTAAGACGGGTTTAGTTATGAATTAGATAATGATATCACAAGATAACCGGTCCGTTCGGTCAAAAAAAAACCTTAGGCGACCTCTAGCGCTACCGAAATGTAAATACATTCCAACGTGAAATACAAAGTTCTTCCCGAATTTCGCAGAACATTTTTACATGATCATGATCTTTGCATCGCGATCACGACATCCTAAAAACTTCGGCGCTTAAAAATTCAAAACGGAGCACTTTGATGTGAGTTGGGGTAGAAAGAAGCTACAGTTACCCATTTCGGCAAACTCGCCGCTTTTTCCCTTGGATAGCAGCGGTATTGTACTTACGACCCCTCTCCTCGGTGTTCAGTCCGTGTTCAAAAATTTCGGAGGTTGTAATGACTCCCCCCCCACCCAAGAGACGCCCCTAGGACAAGAGCGTTAAAATTCGCGAACTTCTATCTCGATGACCGAATCATTAATTTATTTATTGAGTACGATGCATAAAGCACATGTGAGAAGCGCATTACTTTAGCGATGCACAGATTGAGCGCAAATATGAATCACCGGTACATAGTGAGCTCCATCCTACCACCGAAGTTGTCGTTAAAAACAATAACTTTTTCGCGCAAATCGTTTGAATGATCCCACACCGGAACGAACGGCAGACACCTCTCCTATAAAAGAAACAAAGAGCGAGCCTGCCCTACACGTAAACGAACAGGACCTTTGTGCACTTTTTGGGATTGCATATGAAATTTCCTCTGCACCACCATTGGTTCTAGAATGAACTATACGGTAAAATTTAGAAACGTCTACTCTTGTAATACCTGTTAACATTTTAGCGACAGTGAAGGCATCACAAGCCTTCCGCCGAGATTCTAATGTGTGGCAACATCTCCCTGTTCAGGTTCTTTGAACTGGGCATGCTGATAGTAGTCATGGTGGAGAGTGATCTTGCCGCGGAGAGAACCCGCCTCACGATGGGAATCGCGGCAAAATACATCAGAGTGGATTTTGTGCAGTAGGTTTAAACTTACGGGTAACTGAAACTTGAAGGATGCAAGTGAATGCCTCATTTGATAGAGAAAAGTTTCGCTCGCCAAAGAAAATCGTTATACGCATATTTTATATTCACTATATATTTTACGCATGCGTGAGAAACTGTAATATGATGAAAAGGTTGCACTCACTATACTCACATTTCGCTTCATGGATGACTTCATTTTCGATTATAAATCTACATACAAGAAGAATCCTAAAGATATGGATTCGCCTCCACTCGGGCAAAAAAGAAGCGAGGATGACTAAGGCTCCGTCCATAGCCGACGACCAGCGGCAAAGCGTCAAGGAGTCGGAGCATCATTCGCCGTCATCGAAGTAGATTCATTGCTCATCTAATGTAATAATAGAGTCGAAGAAACCGCTGTTCTTGGAGCGACCTAGAAGGATTCCGGCTATTGGCACTCGTGTTGCCTTGTTTGCGTCGCTCAGCTGGTGCGGCACCGATTTTGCGCACCTGTTCGTCTTGCCAACTGCCCGCAAACGTTCATCGATTGCAGAGTTTGAGCAGCCAAAATGCATTGGCAGTTCTCGAGCGGTTTGGCGTGGATCCAGTTCAATGACGGACCTCAAGCCTTGGTTATCGACGAATTGAGGCCGACTTTCATGTTCTTCGTCCTCCAAGCTTTCATTACCGTTTTTGAAACGCTGAAACCATCGTCCACACTTGCTTTCTGACAGGCCTTCTTCGCTAAATAGAGGCACGATGAGATTCCGCAGCCGGTTTGCCTTGTTTGAAGTCGTAACACATGGAAGCCCGCATTCGAAATTTTTGGTCAAACATTTCTTTAACTTTTTTCTTGAAAAAAACAAACAAAGTAGACATAGACAAGGGTATACCAAAAGATACACAATGAAAATCTCTTTCTAACGATAAAACTGTTTTAGAAAATCTTCTATGACAGGCGAGAAAAAATGGACATATTCAACACGCATTTCTTTCCGAACAACCCTGGCAGATAGGCATGGGAACAAACACCTGTGGAAGGCAACTGAAGTATGACGCATCATGAATTGTTGAGTGCACGCGGCGAACTCTGTAAAACTAGGGGTTCAAGCAATTCTTCGGGGGCTGTCGCCAGACCTTCTGAAGTTTCGGAGTAAACTTCTGATGTGGGCATTTGTGCTCGACTACTTGCCGCCCGCAGAACCGTTTGTCGCCTCAAATAACCATTTGAAGTCACACCCATTATCCTGTAAAGGATTTAACGCGGAATGCCGGTGATCTATTCACGATCCAGGGTGAGGGACGACCCTAAGTGTGGATAGCAATCCACAATGAGATTCACTCCGCTATCAAAATTGTCGCCCGCTTTTAGAGGCAAATTGGCTATCGGGATCAGTCTAATGAGTGAGATCCTTGAAGCCGCTACTAGGAGCACAAACTCTGACAGCTGTTGCTCCGAATTCGTGACAGTGTTCGACACTCGTAAATTAACCTATCGCTTGTGAGCAACGCGTCAGATAGAGACTCGATTTTGACCCTGTTCCTTGAACGAAGTCTGGGATGAGACATATGACGAGGTTGAATCCTAAACTAGAATGCTCATTGATTAATAAAGAACCCTGATTGGTTGGATGTTTTTCAATATGATTTCAAGTGAGTAGAGCCGGAATTTTTCACGCTATGGCTGGAGGACGAAGAAAAAGCCCTGACAAATTGAATGTTTTAAGAGACTTGGTTTGCAGAAGCTCGTGTAAAAAAGTATAGTCGGCTTCTGGGATTGAAGCTCACCTCTGCGAAGAGATCGGCAATCTCCAATGCTTGGCCAAAGAGTGTTCCAGGAACTACTAGTTGATCAGTATCGCTTCCTCCAAATCTTACGGTATCGTTGCCGTAAAACCCTCTTGCTGAACCAGTACCGTACTAAACACAACAAACCATTTCGAAAAACGTTTAGTGTGATCAGCTCAATTTTTTGATCCTTCCCTGAACCAGATATTACGGCGTCGTCTGTACACTCAAATCTTCGCTGCAGATGACAGGAATTTTGTAATCGTACCTATTATTGAAAACAGTGCATGCTGGGGGGGGGGGTTGCTGTACAAGTCTGTTGATACCTTCTCGTGATACCCGTGTTTTGGCTGAACCCAGGGGTCGTATCCTCTGTAAAAAAGTCATTCTCACGACCCGTGGCGCGAGTGGCGCGCGCAATTCTGCTCCCTCCGTTTGTCGTACGCTCTCTCACTGTCTCTAACCTCCGCTCCTCACCAGCACGCGTAACCATGAGAATTTCGCGGTTTTATAGCCGTTAGGTCTATGGTATACATTGTCGCTCTCATGGACGACAGTCATGACATTTAGCACAAATCGTGGCGGGACCAGCATCGAAGCAATGGCACTGGCCGTCGTAGGAACAGTTGTAGCGTATCCGTCGCAGTGACGCGTCGCCGAGGGCTAACATACTGCACATGTGTCGATGCCACTGTCGCTGTCGCTGTGCAGCGCACTGCGACAGCGACAGATTTGAAGGGCGGGAGGCGGTCGCCGTCACTGTGCAGAGCAACGCGACGGCGTGTCGCAAAAGTATACCATTGGCCTAACGCTTCAAAATTCTTTTGGGAATATCGAGGAAAGCGACAGGTATGAATCTTCGGCGAGACGAGCTGATATTTATGATTTTCTCACCAACGTCTTTCGTCGCGATTACTGCATCGACCCATTAAACAAGGTAGACTTCATCTTGCCTTAAAGGCAGTGTCCACGATAAATTTCTCTTCTATTATCTCCACTGTTTACAGAAGGTCTGGTGACTTTCGCGTCCTTTTCAAGCTAAGCACGCTTGAAAAGGACGCGAAAGTCGCGTTTTTGAGCGGAGATTGGCCCTCCCTTGTTTACTTGATTTTTGAGCGTGGAGGAATTGACCGCTATGAAGGATGATAGCATTCAATGCAAACAAGCGATCAGCTCACTTATCAGCACTTCCTTGACTTGATCATTCCTGTAATCTGAGTCTTCATTTGTTCATTCGAGGGGGCGGATCTGGAGCACAGGGCGGTTCTGGTACACCAAAACGCTAATTCGCAGCCGTGATTTCGTCACTCTTGGCTTGTTTTCTACCGTTCTTTCAACACTGGAAGCCTAGGGTCCTTCTCGCCTATCGTTTCACTGCGGAGAGTCACCGATGATGATCATCGTGAACGCTGCGTTTAGAGACAGTGTCCAAGAAAAAGTCTAGCTTTACGTTTCCACCGGGAATCAAGAAGGTAAGGTTGGCTGCACGAGCACGCGAAGCCCAGTGTACACATCAGCCATCCATCGAGCGAACCTTTGAGGAGCAAGGATAAGATATCAAAAGACTACAATCAGGCGACTCCAACATGTTTACTTCAAATATGGGTGTTGTGTACGCTGGGTTTAGCGCGTTCGCACAGCGAAGTTTAGGGCCGATCTGGGCTCGCTCAAAGCCGGTTTTTCGAATTGGTTGTTGAAACTGTTCGTGTGGTGCGCATGAAGCAGCCAGCAAAGAACTAAGCTGTGCACATCTATATAATGCATTGCAGACTGAATATCTCAAATGTGAACCCACTTCAATCTTCCAGTTGCGCTTTTTGGATTTCACGTAAGTAGTGGACGTATTTGAAACGAAATAATTCTTATCTGCACACGCTGGTCGTTTGCAACATCTCTGATCGGGACAGAACACTTTGCAGACCACTAAAAACTGGCTCATAAGTTGAAGCTCATACGAATCGGCCCAAACACTATCACGTTCTCAAAGTCATGTTGTGGCGGTCCATTACATGAATGCCCTGAGAGGTGCAGTTGCAAGCCCATCACACACAGCATGACCTTTTATTACGTATTTTATTCATTCAGAAACTGAAAGGCGGCATAGATCAGTGCGTGTTAGGGTGGATCACAGTAGCATTGGAGCTCTCCTTGTATTTCGGCCAGCTCAATTACTCATACTCATAAACGCGTGTGTAAGCGCTCCGTGTTTTCACCGTCTTCATTCCTTCCACGCGCTTTAGTGTAAACGTTTACTTCAAACTTTAAAAAAATCAAAAACGAAGGAGCAGTCGCGATGCCAAAGGGTGATGGTCCAGACAAATCGAGAAGCCAGACGATATCATCACGCTATTTAGACTATGTACCAGTTGATTGAAGACAAGCTTCGGCCGCATTTAAAATTTTTTCAGAATAGCAATTAGACAGGTCGATCTGAATTATATGATTGCCTCCAGGTCCACCAGGCCAGCTAGGCGCACGATGAACAACGCGCCGACGATGGCTAAAAACGGGTGACGGGCGCGCTCTTGCGATTATGATGAGCCTTGCGAATGTCGTCTTGAGTTCGAAATAATTCTAAGACGGCCGTTTTTCTTTCTCATGTGGTTTTCGTACATTGCCTGGGAATTCCTGTGGCTTGCGCTCCGATTAAGCAGGGAATATAGAATTTACTATTCTAGCCGAATGTTTCCAATGAAGACATCCGGAAGCGGTTTGGTGTTGCTCCCATTGCTGAAAAGCTCCGTGAATCAAGATTGAGATGGTATGGTCATGTTCCGCGCGGTGAAGACGATTCCGTTCGAAAGATCACTCTTGTTTTAGAAGTCCAGGGCAGGAGACCAAAATGACGGTCGAAGCAGCGGTGGCTGGACGCGTTGCACAACGATCTGAGGGCTGCTGGTATACATCCCGATCAGGCGCACGATCGAGAAAAGTGGCGCCAACGAACCATCTATGCGGGCCCTGCAATCAAGCGGGACAAACGCTAAAGAAGAAGAAGAATATTCTAGCCGAACCCTGCATCGAAGGCATTGCTCGCGATAAATATGACTGTTGTGTTATCCTCATGACAAGGTACCCATCAAAGGCCACCACAAGAGTGAAAATAAGTGAAACGTAGGGCAAAAAAGGGCAGTAATAAGTTTTTTTTTGTTTTCTGACTGTCCTACGTTCCTAACAACGAGATTTTCATGAACTCTTGTTCTGTCGTCTTTGATTTTGCTCAGGAGACCACTTCAGCCACTTTGAGGGCGAAATAAATGACGGCTAAAATATCTTTCGAAAATTATTGTTAATAAGGTGAGGTTGAACAATCTGTGATTAGCCGTCTTAATTTGTTCCTAATGGTTTCTTCTCCGACTTTTTGCTTACTTTTACTTTTGTGATAGCCAGACCCTTAGTGTGCCACTGTGTGGCACACTAAGTGTGGCACACTAAGGTCTCTGGTCCATAACACTTCAGGATCCGTACCTAAGGAGCTCATGGACTCTTTGGCCACGAGCCACAGTTTCGCCACCCTGAACTGTCGATCGCTGTCGAGTGATATCCAAAAAACTGCGCTATCCAGACTTCTGAGCTATTTCCATGCACCGTTTGCTGCTTTGCAGGAAACCCGCCTTAAGGATAGACCCGTCATCAGCGTCGGAGAGTACACCATCTACTGCGGTAACGCAGGCAATAGGAGAGTGGGAGACTGTGCAATAGCTGTAAGGAAGGATTTCAATGGTATGGTCAAGGAGTTCGGCTCAACGTCGTGCCGGAATGCATTCGTACGACTGCGGGATCACAGAGGATTCAATCTGTGGATAGTGAGTGCTCATGCGCCCACTTAAACCGCCGAAGACAATCCGAAGGATGCGTTTTATGAGAAACTCAATACGTTGCTGGCCAGGATACCTTGTCAACATGCTGTTGCCGTGGGGATCGACGCAAATGCGAAGATGAGACTTGATCAGGAATCCGAAGTACTCCGTAAATGGTTCTACCCAGTGGAGCAAACATCGGACAATGTGTACCGCCTTGTCGACTTTTGTGAACGCGGTGGTCTGATTATTGCATCGACATTCAAGAGGAATCATCGCCGCCATCAGCTCACGTGGCAGGGACCAACCCAGCTATATCCAGAAGAGCAGCGGAAGCGGAAGATGACAACTTTGAAACTACAGCCTGACTATGTCCTGACGAGGAATATTCCACCATCGGATATTCGAAGATCTAGAGCTGCGTGGGATGTCGCATTCGATTCGGATCACCGTTCTGTTCTGTTGAACTTCACTGCGAGGATTCATAAGAGGAAGCGAGGGACTCAGCCACTCCAGAGGATTGACATGACAAGTCTCAGAGATGAAGAGTGCAGAAGGAATTTTTGACAACGCGTTTCTATTCACATCGGAGTACGGACTAAGAAGAAACTTTGCGACGCGGATTCTTTTGTCAAGTGCATCCAGGACGCTTCGAAAGAGGCACTACCGGTTGTACAGCCTAAGAAGAAGTTCGCCTACGTCTCAGAAGAAACAACATCTACCTACAACAGAGTATGTGCTCTCCAAACTGCAGGAAACTTCGTGGAGGAGAAGCGTCCGAGGAGGAAGCTGCGTCGGCAGCTTCAAAGTGACCGCGAACGAGAGTGGACGTGTAGAGCTAAGGAGTTCGAAAAGGCTTGGGAGGAGAAGAATCCGAGGAAAGCCTACACGTTGCTGCGACAGTATAGCGGGAAGATGAAGAGATGTTCTCCTGTTTCGAACATTACCAATGGAGTTGCAGTTGGTGATGCGAAGCTGCCAATATGAAAGGATCACTTCAGTTCACTACTGAATCGTTC
The DNA here is from genome assembly GCA_029168955.1 of Aplectana chamaeleonis. Lineage (NCBI taxonomy): Eukaryota > Metazoa > Nematoda > Chromadorea > Rhabditida > Cosmocercidae > Aplectana > Aplectana chamaeleonis. The sequence continues at coordinate 188,384 of JAPDOI010000781.1, forward strand.
AGCGCCATCAGTACCTAAGCTCCCGCATGTTCAGAGAGCACATTACGATGTCAGTGAGGGACCGCCGACTGAGTCTGAAGTTTTAGATTGTGTCCGGAAAATGAAGAATGGAAAGGCTGGTGGAGATGACAACATTACTGCTGAAATGCTGAAAGCTCTTCCTCCGTCTGGGATTCGTGAAATGACCAACACCATCAATCAAGGTTTTAGAACGTATCATTCTCGAGCGACTTATCAAACACTTGAAAGAACGACCAGAGATGAGCAAGCCGGTTTTCGCCCTGGAAGATCGACCATCGACCAAGTGTTCGTCGTGAGAAGAGTAATTGAATCGTGACAGCGATATTCGAAGCCATTACAGCTTGCTTTTTTGGATTTCGAAGCCGCGTTCAACTCTCCTCATCGTGATCGATTGCTCAATGCTCTGCGAGCAGATGGAGTCCCGGAAAAGTATGTTCGGTTAATCGAGGACATGAACAGAGGAACAACAGGAGCAGTTCGTACACCTGTCGGATTTACGTCAGCTTTCAAGGTGAAAACAGGAGTAAGGCAAGGAGCCGTTTCAGGACCTTTTCTTTTCAACTTCGCCGTTGATGACATCATGCGTAGAGTTGCAGAACAGCTTCCTGCGGATGTGATCCTAACACCATCAGGACGCTCCCTTGTCGACCTGGAGTACGCCGACGACATCGTGTTTTTCGCTGAAAACAACGCAAAACTGCAAAGGATTATGAACCTCGTTTCGAAGTATGCCGCAGCATATGGACTTCGTCCTCGTCCCGACAAATGCAAACAGATGTGGGTCTCTCAGAGGCCTTCAACGGGAGTTTGTGTGGACGGACAACGTATCGAACTGGTGGACGATTTCTGTTATTTGGGCTGTTTGCTGAAGAACGATGGTAGTTATGCAGCGGATATTCGACAACGATGTGCGAAAGCTACGTCTGCATTCAATTCTCTAACCAAGTGTTTGTAGTCTACCACCATCGCGAAGGAAGCCAAGTTGCGCGTCAAGGAAATCGACGCAGTACATCAACGCTTGACACGAGGGAGGTGCCAGCATCTCCTAACGCCATCTCAAGCAGCAATGGAGAGTCGACTTTGACTGCTCGGGCATATACTAAGAAGAACGCCGGATCGCCTCGTACAACATGCTCTAAGAATGCTCCCAAATCCTGTCTGGAAACGGCCACCTGGGCGTAGGCGAAAGTTCTGGACGGATGTGGTTAAAGAGGATTTGAAGTCACTCGGCATCGAAAGACAGTTCAGGCGCGATGTTTCGTTTTGCAGGAAATGGAATAGTGACAGCTGGATGGAATTTGTTCAAATTGTGGCTGTAGACCGTGAAAAATGGACACGGCAGACTACTAGGGCGGCACACCTCGGTGAAGATGCGGAATGACCGCGTCAGGCGAAAACCAACCGATTAAATCAAGTTAGTCAAGATTGCCAGATCCCTCTCATGAAGATAATGTGGTTAAAATACCAACAGTGTTATGACGAACCATGCTTTTAAAACACTCTGGCAGTTGGTGGTCAGCCATCAACGTTTTCCTCTCACCTGCTCACCGCAACCAGTAGAGTTCGCGTTGAAATTTTAGTTTGATGAATGGACGGAGATGCGACGATAGGTCACTACGCGCGAATCGAAACCTCATTTTCCTGTGAGGCCGACAACCCCGCACGGCCAGCTGCCTGGTCCATGCGTCAGACTAAATCGAAAACGGAAGCCACACGTATAGAGTATCCAACAAACTCGAAGGCCGTCCTCTAGTTCGTAGCCACCCTTACTCCTTTTCTCCGGGCGCTTGTGCAGAACGAGCGTAGAGAGAGCGAGAAAGTCTGCGGAGGGGGGCACGCAGCATACGCGCGCTGACGCACGCGATGAACGGAAATAAATTTCACTCCGAAACAGAGGATGTATGGTATGGAGTGCAGTGAAGAAATCACTTCCAGGAGAAGCCATCCTCCAAATAATGTTCTGAATCCCACTATGTGCTCCAGTACTCGAGACCTCCAGAGCATGTAGGGTCATTGTCCAACTGAGTCAAGTGAATAGACGGGGTTGCTGAGGTACATCATCGCGCGCGTTAACCTCATCGGCCTTCGGTGTCGTGAATGCACACAGTCTGCCGCATTGGTCTTTCCGTGTCAAATTCACCGGACTAAAGTTCACAATCAGACCATACATCACGCAATCGACTCAAGAAAATTGAAGTCAGTACTCGAATCAGTTTTACTTTTCTTAAAGGTAACACACACGCTCACAAACATGTAGTCAAAATTACACCATAAATGGACCGGCATGGCTCCTACCATATCCTAAGCGAAGCCTGCCGCGGTGAAAACCACCCAGTATAACAATATTTGGCAATCCTGTCTCGCTGGCCTGCAGAACTTTACCTCTGCGAATAAGGTAGTGCAAAACAGGGCATGGGGAAACGTGTGATAGTTTAGAGTGACAGCGTTGTTAAATGGGAAAAACAGAACCAACTCTTTTGGGAGGATCATCAAACATCTGCTTACCTGCAGATCTCGTGGTACTATGAGCTGACTGAAAGAATGGTGGCCTACTGAAGCTTTTTCAGAGTAGAGGCAAAGTAACAGATATGTTACATTTCAGTCAATCAAGCCATTTTTTTAAAATCCCCACTGGAAAAGGTTATTACTCTAGATGATCACGGTTTCCTACGCGGTGCCATCTATTCTCTGATCATATACCATGCCATAAAAAGGCATTGAATATTCCAAAACATCAGAATTCTGTCTTTGAAGGACCTCAGCTTAATTGGATGTGATGATGATTTGTGCTCACCAGATAATACCCACTATCGAGTTATTACTGCTGCGCCTACAAAGTTCATGTGTCAACTAGCTGAGCGAAAGGCTTCGGTAGTGTAATGGTAACACTCTCGGTGTGAAACTAGACGGGTGGGGGCATGCAGGATTCAATTGAAGAATGAATGATACCGACTACAGAAATCGGAGTGTTCCCATGGGATTTCCTGGAAACAATGACTAACAACGCTATCAGGCGTCCGATATCAGCACGAACTTTATTTCCATAGGCGTATCATTTCATTTTCTTGAGTAGCCCCCCCCGAATAGTTTCAACCCTAAATCTCGCCCTGAAAGCAGTGCGATGCGAGTTCGATTCCTGCCTGACACCTATGTTTTGTATTAAACTAGGCTACCCTGTGATAGCTCTCTATTCTGTTACTCGTAAGCGTGGGGGTTTGCAGGCTTTTGAGACGGCATCGCCCAAATACTGGTAGACTGTCAAGTTTTCAGCGCTCCGAGCTACATTGACGATATGGCAGGAGCCGTGCGGACCTATTTTTGGTGTGACCTCAGCCACTTTTGTGAGCGAGTATGCTGTCTTTGAAGTTTTTTTCGGGAGAGCCTTGGCCCACCCACAGTTATTTTACCGACAGACTTCCGGCAATGCTATCCAACAGGCCTAAGGAAAAGAGCAACCGATAATATCGATCGTACCACCATCAAAAGAGATTTTTCGCACCAACGTTGAACGCCGCCTTGCGAATTCAGTCATCCGGTGTCGCACTGCGGCTTTCAACGATGTCGCAGTCCTATCCTACAACGTGTCAGACGGCTTCCTCTGGAAAACTGTGAAAGGGACTTCAGCTTCGTCGCAGTTCGTCGCGACGGCCTTCTCCACACTACGACCGTAGTAAATTCCTCTCAGCCAACGAAAAGTAGGGATAACCTTCGGTGCACTGTTGTGCTGATCTGCTCTATCAGTCGATGAAATGTGGAACAATCAGTGCACAGGCGGTTGTGTAGGGGCAGAACCGTTTGGATGATTGGAAGTGGGTCGCGACTAAGCAACCAGCACAGTGGCGCAGAGGTAGATGATTCAGTATCCCCGCAATGTGGCGAGAGTTAGAGCCCCACGAATAGCGAAGCTTGTGCACAAGTTGTAACCTGCCCCCCCCTTTCGCTAATGATTGTCAGAGTTTCACTTCAACGCACAGATTGGCGCGCTGGAAAGATTGCATTCGATTTTTCGTTGCAGCGCATTCAACAAAGTTCCGATCCTATGTGCTGAGACTGCGCTTCTTTCCATGTTTCACCTCAAGTCGTAAGTTCTTATTTGCAACCAGGGACTTCGGCTGGAAATGCTCTTGAAAACCAGCGCTGTTTCGCATGACGCTAGGGTAAGTATGATTTGCAAAGTTCATCTATCTTCTGAATGAATTATCGACCCACTCAGGTAGTGCGCCGGTGCAATCGCCTGCTATCCTTCAACGTGTGCATCCTCTCGTTGACACTCGATTGCAATCTCAACAGTCGGCATGACTTTATCAACCTGATTGGCGGTGAAATGCGGGCCCTGCTCTCCCGATTATGGTGAGCAAATCCCATTCGTTCGCGAAGTAGTGCGGATCCTTCTTGAGACTACGACAGGGCTCGTCTCCATTCTTCGGATCCTAACATGGACTGTATCCTTCTCATAGGGGTCTTCAAGGAGAGGGCCGCCAAACCTCGACTTTGCAAGAAAATCTCACAGTAAATGCTACGTCCCAACGGAGTGTCTCGGTGTAAAAGTTGGATGCATATTCGTCACGCTCTGAATGTGCCAAAGGTTTTAGCATGCGCCTCTGCTCTCTTCGGTTCGCTACGCTGATTCTCAAATATTTTTCGTCTCTCCAAACAATAAAAACTCATTTAGATAGCTACGGAAGCAACAAACTCGTTACAGGAAACTCTCTCGAAGCACATTTTTCACCACGGCATTTTGTGCGCAAAGAATAGATATCAGCAATTCTGCTTATCATGGCTATCTTTTTTCGACTTAGTGGCCAATGCAGAAGTGTTCACTTACATCCACGATCACATCTGGAATTGTCGCAGGCCTTCTTACGTTTTGGCTTCAAGCAGAGCTCATCTGGTATCCATAACCTGGAGCTACCGGTGTCCAGTATAACCTGTAGATATAGAGTTATCTTGGAACCGTTATATTAGGGGGAATAGGATCAAGAATCACGTTGAGACTCTTGTGTAAAAAGTCGCCCAAAGTTTGCTCTGTTGTATATTATGTGGAGTCGAACTCCGAATTTTTCCTCTTACCTGAGCCAGCTTCCATTCAAATCGCAACTCGCAAGCAAAATTCAACGAGGTCAGTTTGAAGGCAGCATACACGCTCACACACATGGTGGAAATAACAGCATAAAAAGGCTCTCACGGCCCCTACCACGTCGTCAACGGCGTTTGAAGCGCCAAAAACCATCCAGGATGACAATATTTGACAATGTTTGAGCAATCTTGCCTTCCACGCCTGTATTTTCCCACCCATTCAAGTACGAGAACGAGATATGAAACTTTCGAGAATGCCGCTCTAATTCGGCTGACTTTTTGAAATGGAGGATTTCATCGTTGAACAAACATGTTATTTTCAGGTGAATCAAGCTGTTTCTCTCGTGAACTCCCATTTGAAAGTGCTATCACTCAATTCATCACTTGTTATTTAAATATTCGTTTCTCATCCTCGTACTCGATTGGGTGGGAAAACGGGCGAGATTGCTCAAACATTGTGAAATATTGTCATCCTGGATGGTTTTCGGCGCTTCAAACGTCGTTGACGACGTGGTAGGAGCCGTGCGGTCCTATTTATGCTGTTATCTCCACCATGTTTGCGAGCTTGTGTGCTGCCTTTAAACTCTACTAGATACTCGTGCACTTGTGGGTTCGATAGAGGGCTAACAAGAGGTGAAGCCTGCGACTTCGGCATCGAAGGAGTCCTCCACAGTGTTGGACACTTCCGGTACACAAGAAAAAAGCTTTTAAAGTCTTTGCACTCATACTTCAGGGAACAACTCAAGAATAACTGGCAGCATCCTATCTTGTTATTGCCACTGCCCAACGCTTTTAGGCGCTCCTGAATTCTGCTTCTCAAGACGAGGATCGAACTCTGTTCGTAATCAATGACGACATTTGTCAGAGCTTAGAGGCTGAAGCAGGGTCAGGCGGGCGTTGTCCAACTGAAAAACAGGGGAACGTAAAAATTTTTGAATTTTAGAAATTTTAAGGGGGGAAGTAAAAACTTCGAGCTAAAGCTTTAAAAAATCAAGGGTGTTTCCAGTTGCGTTTCTCTTTCTGTGAAGAAAACAGGTCTTGGAACGAGGGGTTCGGATGTGGTAGTCTCACATTTTGTAATAGCAACAGAAAGATCAAAGAGAGCTAGAGTACAGCACCACAACAGTACATGTGCGGAAAGTAATTTCACATAATGATGTAATAGACATATTTTAGGCCGTATTCAAATTTTCAGCACATAAAACAAGTTTTTAGACGAGTTACATTCTAATCGGGCCCATTACGGTTTAAATTTTCCACTTTGGAAATAGGACAACGTACATTCCTCCATGAAGTTTCAGATTTTCAAAATGCTGAGAAGAGGTTCAGATTCTCCATGAAATTCACCACAAACTGATACCTAACACTCCTCCCACGACCTTAAAATCACGGAGAAAATCGCCTAGAACACGTTTGACCGTTGTCCAAAATCGTTGTCCAGAGCCGCGCCTTCTACCGAGATTGGACAACGCTATTTTATTTTGAAAAAACATTCTTAAGATCCTGAAGGTAAAATGTTCATCCTTGGCATATTTTCTACTAACTACCTCGATGTCGCCGGAAACTCCTTCGTTAGGAGCATTCCGGAGCAATGGGTTTAATTTACTCCTGCGACAAGCCGTTGATAAATACCAGGCCGTCCAATAATTCCTGTCCGAAAATTTTCAAAATTCTAAAATTTCCCTTAGAAGTTTTATAATATCAGGCAAGTGGTAGAACCTTCCAGAAGGTTCTCCAAATTTCTACGCTAGGGGTATATAAGGCGCAGTCGCCGCGTCTAGCTACCAGTACAAGCTAAAATTGACCAAGGTCCAATTCGTACGTTCGTGTACTACGAGTGGCTACTGGGCAACGACACGGGCACCGCGGTCGCCAACATCTGCAAAGCGTGCAAGGAGGATGCAGTGTCCCAACGCACAGTCAGCCGCTGATTCAATCGTTTTGAGAGCGGCGACACAAGCCTCGAGGACAGGGAGCACAGCGGGAGGCCTTCTGCGATGGATGATGACGAAGTCCGTCGCTGTATCAAGGAGAAGCCGGAAGCCACCACCCGTGAACTGGCGACGACGCTCGGCTGCAGCAAGTCCACCATCCACAATCGACTCAACTTACTCGGCTACCACAAAGTTCTGGCCCGTTGGATCCCCCCACCGTCTGACGGACGCCAACAAGCAGAGCCGCGTGGCCGTCTGCCAGTCCCTCCTCCTTCGTCCGCATCGCAAAGAGTTTCTTGAGGAGCTGGTCATTGGGGATGAGAGCTGGGTCCTCTACGACAACGTCGCCCGCCGTGCCGTGTGGATGCCGCGCGGAGAAGAGCTGCCGACGACGCCGAAAGCCGACCTGCACCCGCTTAAGATCATGTTCTGCTGCTGGTGGGACACCAAGGTCATGCTGTACTTCGAGCTACTCCCGCAAGGCAGGACGGTCACCGCCTCCATCTACACCGATCAGCTCGAGAAACTAGTCGCTGCCATCCGAGAAAAGCGTCCCCGACAGGCCTCGGTCCACCTGCTGCACGACAACGCGCGCCCCCACGTGGCGAAGGAGACCCAGCAGAAGTTGGCGACGCTCGGCTGGGAGACAGTTGCCCATCCGCCGTATTCCCCGGACCTCTCCCCCTCCGACTACCACTTGTTCCGCCCGCTGAAGCACCATTTGGCCGGAAGAAAATTCACCAACTACGACAATTTCAAATCCGACATCGTGGACTTCTTCGAGTCGCAGCCCCCGGGGTTCTGGGCGAAGGGCATCGGCGACCTGCCCAATCGATGGGCCACTGTTGTGGATAACTGTGGTGAATATATTGTTGATTAGACTTGTTTTTCAAAAAAGTTGAAAAAAAAATAAAAATGGTGAAATTTTCGGACAAGAATTATTGGACAACCTGGTATTACGCTTCAATGCCAAACCGCGTCTTTCACCGGCGGTGGTTTCGCGGGTATCGTTGCGCAGTACAGTCCCCGCGAAACCATATCCGATGACACCCATTCTTCCATCCGCTCTCGCACCCCTTCTGTTTGAACAATACTAGTTGGGAATCGATGTTTTTCGAATCTGTGAATGTTTACACACCCACGATAGTGTTCAAACCTACCCGGAGGTCTCGATGCAAACCTAGTTGGAGGTTTCTTATCCGTCAAAATGTAGACTTCTGCCGGTATCTGGTATTTGATAGTGCTATCAGTCATTGTTCTTACAGAAAAATTGTCAAAATGCGTCGATTTTTGATAGTACATCATTCCTTCTGCCCCTCGTATCCTGAGTGACCCCATCCAACTAGGTTTGCACCCAGGTGTCGTGAAGCCTTATGATTAGTGAAATGTTATCGAAAGTCCAAACGTCCCCTAATAATGCTCTTCATACGCCAGAGTTTTGCCCATTATGAGGTTGGAATTCATTAAAAGCTAGGAAACGTTCTACATCCTCACCAAAAGATTCTCCACCCCAAAAAAATTCCTATCAGCTCAGGCTGGCCAATTGTTTCATTTTTGAATCATTCCTGACTTTTTATGAGCTTACTGCAAAATCAAGATTGGGTCTAAACTTAATGCAAGCAAGGAACAGGAAAGCAAGGAACAAGTATCCAGCGCTTTTTTGATTTCTGATTCATTTTACCCACAACTTCTGAAATCGTTATGCCATCATGAGATTGTGAAGCGATCTTTGTCGGAAGTTTTATTGCTTTTTTTTCAATACAGATGTTGTTGCTCAAGGGCAAGTGAAAACTATACTCCCCGAGGCTAATTAATCGGATGGGAAGGCAGTAATTATTTTTTTAGGAATTCAGGCTGGAATATACTTTTTTTAATTTTTGACGACATAAACTCTTAAAAATTTTCCGGATCCTCAGGGGGACGTAAAAGTTTTGAAAGTTTTTCAAAAATTTTGATCTCCAAGGGGGTGACGTAGCTTCGTCGAGATCCTGGATAACGGTCTGACTGACCCTGGACTAAAGACGACGGGCTGCTGTTGGCAGCTGAATAATGTGGCAACAGTGCCCATCGAATTTATGCCCCTGCAACGAGTCCATGCTTGGTAATCGCTAGAAATATTTTGGGCAAGAGATCGAAAACCGAAGACGTGGCCGAAGTTCATTCATCCATCTAGCTACTATTGAGTTCGAAAGCAAATTTCATATCTGAGGGTGAATTGTACATTTAACTAACACGGCTTGACTGATTTTGGTTGCCTTCCCTGGCCCGAGCAATTCAAACAGTAGCATGCCCGGAGCGCAACCGATCCCGCCCCTCCCCGCCCACTGCGACCGAAACGCGCCGCAGTTGATATTCGAACTTGCGGTGCGTTTCGGTTGTGGTTGCAACGTGCAGTGCCTTCAGGTTGCTCTCCGGGCCACTTGCGTTGACTGACGCGCGCATTTCGAAATTTGATGAATCAATTAAAACAAGGAAGAGCATCTGGGCTCCCTGCGATTATTGAGCGGGATTCTCATTGTTTCTTATATAGGGCTTGTAATTGACTTCCTCTGCTCCATTTGCGCTCAATATTCGACCTTCCTAGAATTCACTATATTCTTCATACACATTTGTGCAATATTTAGACTGTATTCGAAACATGAAACGTTAACATGACTTTCCGAACCCATTTTGCAAATATTCATGGAGGGAATATTTCGGATTTATTTAATCATTTAGAGTAAATGAGAAAAACGAATCGCTCGGATATTCAAATTTATTTCAATGTATATTTGAATTTGTATTTAAAGGCATCGTACGCGCAGAAAACCGTATATTATTTTTTCATGTTTTTGTGTAGCTTGGCCTCTGTAGTAAACGAAGTTGTCGAAGGGGCCATGAAAAACCTTCAATTGTGAATCAATTTTGAATCAAAATTCTAAGCAGGGAAAAGTGTATTAAGCTGAAATGTATTTCGTAATCAACACTAGCTTAGAAGAGGGACATTCAAGGGTCACATAAATCCAAGGAAATTCAGTAGGGTGGGAAAATTTAGTGAGTGTGTGGAAATCGTTGGATTCTTCCTTGAAAAATCGATTAGCTTGAATGGGTGCGATAATCAATCAACGAAGCGTCTGAACCACGTCGATGTATCGACTTTTGCAACTGTGTTGCTAAAATCGGTTTATAGAAAGCGCCCGGGGCGCAACCATGTACGCTGTATGATGTACTGTGACGTCATCAGCCGACAGCTGCGCTCAGGGCGCTGTGTGAATCAATCTCGTCGGTAGCACCCGGAGCGCAACGCATGCGGCCTGGATCGCAACATATGTGGCCCGGAAATTGCCAAATTTGTCACCCTGAGCGCAACATGGACGCGGCTCCGGGTGCATTCGGGGTGGGCTCAGGGCCTGCTATCGTCTGAGAACATACAATATTCCATCTACGAACGCCCTTACCTCAGCGACAGTAGCCGCTGGTGTAGCTGGTCATAAAAACTATCTAGTAAAATGTGATTTTTATGGTCAATGATCTATGATAATATGATGGAAAAAGTCATTCTTATGGAAATGTGTGGAAATCGCGACTTGTGCTACCAAAATCTAAAGCTAAACGAAGAATTTTGAAAAATCAATCAGCACTAATTTCGAAATTCGCTCACCTGCGCCTAATTCATGAAGAAAACATTTAGGTCGCCTTTCTATTACTTTCTTTCACTTGATACTCAAAGTTTCAACCCACTTTGCCGTTCACGACACTTTTTAAAAACAAGTTGTGTAACAAACGTAGGCTTTTCGAAAGGCTTGCTAATTGCTCCAAATCTTCAAAACTTAGCGTGAGTATTGTTCTTGGAACTGTGATCCAGCTCAGTGAGCCGGAAACTTTCGATTTTGCATGAAATATGTTATTGACCAATTTCTTATGGCTAATTATTGTGTTGTAAGAAATCTTGAAATATTTTGCTGAACGACAAGCCTGAAATGATTGCTCTGGTGTCCCGATTGTGATTTCCCCAACATAGTCGCAGTCAACATAATTAAGCACCTGGAAAATCAATTCTTTGGTCACAGTGAAATTCATCATCGGTGAAGCTTTATATCTAGAGATGGCACTGTTATTCACCTACCGGCTGTGAATGAATACCATTACCATCGGAATCCCTTGCGAGATCCATTCGCCTTGTGTTCTGTTCCTTCAGGTACTCCTTCCATGTCCCTTGGCGTATCATTTTCATTCTCCTTGTTTCGATTTTTTTCAACAGCACCTTATGAACCGCGCCTGTTAACATCCAGCCAGCGAACGCCAAGAGAGCGAAGAATATATGTGTTTTTGAAGGCATGTTCCTCAAAAAAAGAGCCCATAGTTAAAACTCCACCAACCTGCAAAACACATACGCGTGAGCAGAGCTTGCAAAAACTATTTGTACCTGGACAAATTGAAGTGAAAGACTTCTTAGAAGCAATGTTCACATTCAATTGGTCTTCGAAATCTCACCAGATATCGAATTTACCGGGATCCAATGCAACAATAATGGTGAAAGAACGGCTAAAAGGAGTCTTACAAGGGAACCACTAAAAGTCTTTTTTCGGATTTAGCTGAAAACGTGTATGTATGTAGGGGTAATCTGGGGGTGCTGAACACAAATCTGGGGTTCGCTTGTCGAAATTATAAGGTTTACTGTAGGTTACGGTAGATAACTTGCCTTTTAGGAGGCAAAACCTACCTTAATAATTCGAGCATCGACAAATGGACATCGAATTCGTATTCAGCACCCCAAACAACCTTCACATGGGAACTTTGAGACAAATCTGAGGCTCTGACCAAACCACCGTATGCTCACCGTAATCTACTGTACGCTATCAAAAATCGATAGACTGACATCAGATTCGTGTTGAGCACTCCAAGCAACACTAAGAAGAACGATTTGAGCCACATCTGTCGCCGCATTCCGGAAATCGTCAGAAGCCGATTTTGCCGTCAATTTTTTTTGCCGGTATGAAGCTTTGGGCAAATTTGGTCGAAAACTTTGTAAAACGACAGATGAACCTCAAATTCGTGATCAGCACCCCAAATAACCCCCCAGGGTGGGTTTAAGTAAAATCTGATATAAATTTTCAAGAGCCCTTCGAGAGCCCTCTAATTGGTATAAATAAACGCCCAACTAAAAATCCGTACAAGTCCAAAACGCTGTCAGTCTGTGCAAAGTTTGCAAAATGCTCCTTCACCCAAACTTTGCTTAGTGGGTAGTTTTGGGCGCTGAACACAAATATGAGGTCCGTTACCGGATTTTCGTAAAAATAATGCGCTTTTTGGAGCGTAGAATAGGTACGAAAATCAGAGAATAAACGCCTATAACTTCTTTCAGAGTGATTCTAGGCAGCTGCGATGGGCATACTCAAACTCTGCGTCAAAAAATAATTCTGGAAAAGTTCATTTCATTTGGAATGGTTACTATGACTTATAGTGGTTCCCTTGTTAGAGAGCTCTATACGACACTCAAACTTGTACACGCTATGCCCCATCTGCTCATTTCCCTGTTGACCGTTGAGGAAGTGGGCAGGGCGGACATAGCATAACCAAGTTTGAGGCAAGTATAAGTCTATCTATGTCTTGTTTTCAGCCGTGTTTCTATCATTATAGTTGCAATGGTCCCCGGTACATTCGATTTCCGGTGGAAACTTCAAGAACGTTTTTATCGTGAATACTGCACTCAAAAGTTATCAACCATGTTGCTAGCGAGCAGAGGGCAATACAACTATTTACATATGAAGACCGCATGTCCCATGAGGTCTTTATGCAACCTACTTCGACTTCACAATAGCAAATTTTCTTTGCAAGTAACATACATTTACGACACGAGAAGCCTATACCCATCTATAGGGAAAGTTATGCAATCGATGCAATCACTTACTGGGGCGACACAATATGATTAGGGAGCATATATAACATGCGGTAGCAGAAAAGTATCACTTCGAATTTTGAGAGTATACTTTGGCAGCTCGAACATTTTTTCGAGTTCCCAGATTTCCCCATAACCGAGTTTCCGGCAAACTCGGTTTTTCAGATTTCCAAGCGATTGAGATTCCAACTATTTTCGATTGAGAGGGGTTACCGATTACCTCGGTTTTTCAGATTCTCAAATCGAATAATCAATCGAATCATCTAATGTCCGACTAACTTCTCTTGAAGAAATTCAAACAATCGAATTTTTGAAGCATCACTTTATCCATTCCCTCAAGCCATTAATTGAAATACAGGCCATAAAACGGCCAATGTCTCACCGTCGACTGCGAACCACGCTGCGCGACACGCACGCGCGTCGGAAGCAGACGGGTTTTGGCCGCCGAGCGACGAGTTTTAGCCGCCGCGCGACGTTTCGGCCGCCGCGCGGCGGCCAAAACTCGTCTGCTTCCGACGCACGTGCGGTCGCGCAGCGCGTGGTACGCAGTCGACGGTGAGACATTGGCCGTTTTATGGCCTGTATGTAGATATATCCAACAATGAAAAATGCCTTCTCACCACAGTAGGCTAGGTGAAACCAGCATTTACACTCAGAATATCGAATCATAGTTTCCATCTACCAAAACAAAATTCATCGTTGATGGAAAAAGGTCACGATGAAGATTGTTATCAAAAAACTACAAGAAATCAGCTTAGTTCGAAAACAGCTGAAAAGCTATGAAGGTAGCGCGGTTAAAAGCGGGCTAGAATTAGAGCTTCTAGGACCCAAAGATGCAGATCGTGCACACGTGCACAGCGCCGCCCAAAAAGATAGCTGTCCCATGCCCAAGCCAGCTGATGTTCTTGATATTAGGGATCATCGATGCCGATGATGTGGAGTGGGCTCGTCCACCATTAGAAGACAAGGAAGTTCAGGCTTCAAGTGTGGCCCAAAACAGTGGTTTTTCGCAATTTTTCCTATTGGTCCTACTACTCTAAACCCAGAAAAGGGTTTAGAGAGGAGAAGAAGACAAGCATATTCGATCGCGACCACTGCCTTAAAAAAGCGTAACTCAGCGAGATCATACATTATGTGGATGAGTCGATTACTCAGTTTCCTTCAGGTCATTATTTGAGGCTCTCCTCTATTACGGAGCCAATGCAACTCTGCATGCGTGTGTGCAGCGGAGGGGAGATAGCGAGAAAGTGAGGGAGAAAAAGAGACACTGCACACGCGAGCACACGCACACTCTCGAGAGAATTAAATTTCACTTTTCGTATTCTAGACGATAGCCGACGATGATTTTTCGGAGAATCGAAACAGTCGATTATCAAGTTCATTTGACTCTCAGGATCTCTCGAACAATCAAATTTTTGACTAACTCGACTTTCTAAACTTGGACTAATCGTGTTTTCGACTCACTCGAAATTCCAGATTTTGGGTAATCGAGTGGTTGCATGACTCGCTGTCGACTGTTCCAGTCAATATCAAGACTTGATGACTCGACTCGGCATAATTACACTTCAAAGGTATAGCCTAGCTACCTCTTTTTGAGCCGGTCGAAATAAGATTTGTCGGGCTTATCCTGTCAAAATCTTTTTATCACTGTTATATTTTGTCATGGCCGACCGCTCCACTGCTTACTCCGCTCGGACTGATCCATGCAAGCTAGGCTGTATGTAGAGCATCAGGGTCCCGGGTCATTGCTTCAGGAGTAGAGCAGTTAGTAGAAAGCTTACTGCTTAATTTTTCTGAGAACAGTTAGCATAAAAATGGCTTATATTATGACGTAAACCTATCTTTCATCCTCGTCAGGTCCATCGGTAGCGCAGGGAATAAGGGGGGGGGGTAGATCCGACTTGGTTGATTGACGCTCAAATAAAATATAGCAGTCCAAATGAATTGGAAAAAAGATGGTTGTTTCAACGATTTGTAGGTGGCGCTGGCTACTCTAGAATCAACCCAACATAGGTCGATTATCTCAGGAATTCTCATTCGTGTGACTTGCAGGTTTCATAAGGTGTTTGCAAGTATATCACGCAACTCGAATGAGGCACAGGGTAAATGATCTGGTCGTCACAACTTGGCGATAGTGGCTTCAATGAAAACTTGGGTCCTGCTTCTGACCCAGGAGACATCGATCTAAGAAAGAACGAAAACCAAAGCCTTCGATAACTGATTATCTTCGATAAAAGTGGACCAACCATTAGAAATTCTATGTAACGCATGAAACTGTGCTGGGCGAAGTTATGGAGCAGATCATGCCTTGTAAGCGACACCTGGATCACTAAAGTGATATAGAGGTGCCTGTTCAAGGAAAGTAGTCCAAATGTGATAAAAAACAGCTGAATGATGGTCAAGTCCACTCATGAATTTATGCCGATGCAAATGTTTGCTAAGAAATAGACAAATTCGTGCACAAAGTGAGTGCACGTGACGTCTGTATTAGTAATCGGTCGCTACTTTTTCTTCTCCCTGCTTTATCAATATAGGAATGTTTGCCGAGCGAAATCCTTTTCGCATGAAAAATCACTACTGCGCCCTCTACACTGAAAGCGAGGACAGTTAGTTCCTCCCTGCCAGAAAGTTTGATTGAAACTCTCTGGGATTTTACACAACCTGGGGATTTCGCAACGTCATAGACATTTGGATGCTATGTGGGATGGGGGAGGGCAGCGTTGTATCGCACTTGACCACGCCCATTTTTCCGTGCCGCAATGACTCTCCTGATTTTGGCAGGGGAGGGAAACCCCGGGTAGGCGCTCAAATTTAGTGCGGCACGGTGAAATGGGCGTGGCCAAGTGCATCGCGCCACAGTGGCCCCCCATCCCACATAGCACCTACATTCAAAGTTGCGTTTTACGTAAGTAATTCTGACGATAATTAGTCGCAATCGCTGTTTAGGTGGTAACCATGGAAGATAGACATAAGAGATGCGTACAAGCACATTTATTACATATATGGACAAAGTTTCTAGTGTATTGCTATCACTTTTGAAGTGAGTTGGCAAAACCAATCCTGTGCTGTCCGACATCATATACATTACAGAACTGACGAATGAAAGGATCGCCGAGTATCCATGCAGGACCAAATCCAAAGGTGTTCATACCGAAGATTGCTAGTAAACAACGTCCATCGTTATCCCCAGACGGAATAACGAGATTCACGTCGGTGATCGTGTACTTGTTGCCGCCAATGGTCAGATCGAGAGTTGGCTTAGCCTTGCAGTCGATGTAGTACACCTCATCTTCGGCATCGTACTGGAATTCTCACTTGAGAAAGAATCGATATCAATAGAATGTTAGAAATTACCGTGGCTCCGTTCGCTTGCGCGATAGAACTTGCGATTGTGGTGGGAGCAGCTAGAAGAGAAGTACCAGTGTCAGAGATTGCTTGCCAGCCTTTGTTTGATGAGTAAGTGCTAGATGCGACCGCATCGAGCTATAAAAATTCAAATTGTGCTTGAGTATCCTGATTTGAACAGATCCATAATGACAGTTTTATGATGAGATTGCCAAAGTTCAAGCCGATTGTCTACCTTGAACTGCCAATACGTGGCCGAAGACAGTGGCTGATAAGCGAGGACTGGCCCGCAGTTCTGTGTATCGAGACCACCATACGTGTACACTCCACCATAGACGTTATCTTGAGCTGAAATCGAAAACTCTCGCTGAGGCTTATAGCTCGCAAATGCAAGTTTAGAAGACAGTTATTTAGTAGCATTACCTCCAACGTGCTCGAGGAACACTGTGAAAATCGGCTCATCTACGAGTCCTTGATCAATGGCGTTGATGAATGGGGGTGTGACTCCATCAACAGCAATAGTTTTGAAGGCCAATCCGAGGATCCCATCGATTGGTTGCTGGAAAAGCGGATGAGTTTGTCTACGTTTGGATTGTTATATTCACTAGAAAACCTACATCAGCGAAAAAGGCAGCCAAACTTGTAGCTTGGCCAAATACGGTGTTGGGAACGGCCAGCTGATTGGTTCCAATGCCACCGAACCTCACAGTGTCTTCACCAAGGAATCCGACGGCCGATCCCGTACCATACTGAAATAAAACTTAACAGCTTTACTGATGCAATTTATTTTGATTTCTCAGAAACCTTTGATGGAGTCCCATTACAAAAGTTACTACAAAAAAGTGGTAGTCATTAGTGTTCTTCCCGGACTAATAGTTGACCGCAAACGGTTCTTCCCATCGTGAGCTACCGGGTTAAACTTGATGGGAATTAGTCTTCGGTTTATTCAGCGTACAGTAGAGTTCTTCTAGGAGGCGTCCTCTCTCCTGTATTTTTCCTAATTTGCACTCATAAAGTTCCTGTCTCCGGTTCAAGTTGTGGTGCAAACTGTATGGTGTATGCAGATGAGAATAGAGTTTATAAGAAAGTGGAGAGCAGCGAAGCTTCTAAGGCGATCCAGGACGCAATTGAGATTACATAAGTAAATGGTCAGATGCATTGAAGGTTTCCTTGGTCATAGAAAAAAATTAGCTACCTCCGAATCGGTCGAAAATAACCATGATATTGGTTTTACCTATACGTTTAGTGGTAAAATCCTCATGTCCGTTTCTGAAGTGAGAGATCTAGGTTTTCAAACACCTAATAATTCGAGTTTCAGACTACTTCGGAGAAATTTAGTTAGGAAGGCAACATACAGCCCCGATAACCCTTTGAACGTATTCAGAAGGATTGGTCTTAAGATTTTCTTACAAGCTTACAGAACTTGTGTGAGGCCCTTACTTGAATGTGGAATCACACATTTCAACCCTCCAAATAAGGAGGGCATTGACCTATTGTAATCCATTTAAAATAACTACAGCCGCAAACAAATTATGTGTTCTCGACTCTCTTATCCATAGGCGCCCAATGTGGTGCCGGAAGAGCAGAAAGCGGTTCATAGTGATAAATGATTGAGAATATCAACTTTGTTTCACACTCCGAGTTCGACGAGAATAATATTAGAGGCTATTTCCCCATAGAGTGTATAGAAGGCTGCGACTCGAAAGGCGGGGTATAACTCGGAAGACATGGAGCATAAATATCGCAACGGCACTGTGGTGGTAGCCAAATTTTTGGAGAAGCTCCGAGTCACTCACAGCCTATGCGTGAGCGAATTAAATGAAAGCCTCTTGGATAGAAGCTTTCTAAACCACGGCACTGCCGATCCGATTCTAGGATTACTGCTTTCTTGGCAGGTGGTTCCGTCACCCCGTCGCGAGTAAAATTCCTATTCGAGAAAAGTCAATAAAATGTCGACTAGGAAAAATCGCACCTGAATTGACCAATGCTGGCCATTGGTGGCATACGTGGAGGATTTTGATGACGTGAAGATGTTCTTGCCCTGACATGCGTTCACGTTTCCACCACCACAACATGACTGATCGTTGCAGAGCACCTCGCATACAACTAAAGTGGTGAAATGACATTAAAAGGTGCAGAATTGCGTTCCCAACGTTGCACTATTTTGCAAATTTCGTAACTCACGCGATCCCTGGCAGTTCTGATCCTGACAGTTTTCGTGCACTTGTCCGCATGTGCTGTCCGGTATCCAAAGGTTGGAAGATCCAGTGTCAAGGATTACCTTAAGTTTTTCTTATAATAAACTCAAATACTGCCACAAAGAAGGAGCTGATTCCAATTTTCGTCATACTGCGTTCTAAACCTCTTATAGTTATGCGAAGATCCTTGCGCCTGGCTCAATACCTTTGTAGAAAATATAACTGCACCTGGAATTGCTGCTCCGGTGTTCCAATAGTGATGTTTCCAATGTACTCCTCGTCTTCGTAGTCATTCACCTCAAACAAGCAAAACTACTTCTAATAGAGTTTCAAGATTTCTCCCGAAAAGAGTTATCGGGAGCCCCACTGATGAATCTTATCGTCTGAACTTCAACCGACTAGGACAAAGGTTGGAATCAAGTCAAGTATAATTCACAGTTTGGATCAAAGAACACGGCTTGTTATGTGGAACCTAGATGCAGCGAAAAACCTCAGACCGCGTTGACTTGCGGGGAAGGGTGTGAGGAACTTCACAGTTTTATGTTTCTTGTTCCGCATTTGGGAATCCGCGATCGCGCGCGTTTTCGTTCTTCCGCGCTCCGCATCCTCACACCGTGAAAAAGCGGCGCGCTCTCTTTATTCAGAGCTTATCCGATTACATTCACCATTTGCATGATTCTCGAAGTGAAAAACACTCACATTTTGAGGAACGACGCTGGCGAAAGCTCCCATTTTACGCTCAATGGCGATTCGTCGCAGATTTTTCATTTTGATATAGCGAGACCATGTGCCAGCACGCATCATCTTTGTGCGTTGTGATTCGATCTTAGTGAGCTGCACCTGATGGACTGCTGCCATGGCGCAACCGACCAAAGCCAGCAAAGCTAGCGTCCACCGCATTTGGCTGAAACACAAGAAATGAGAGCGATGGGTGTACGCATCGACAAAAGATCCAAGCAGTACGTTCGGCAAAGGGAATAAAAGTTCTGGAGCTTTTTCTTGATCGCACTGCACTGCGATGCACAAGTTTATCAGCACCTTCAAAACTGACATATCGTATGTTGAATTGAGGTTTAAATATTTGGGAAAGTTTCCATGATTTCTACGTCGACGGAAGCAATGGATCACATGGTATGACTCCGACTTTCCCTTTGCCTTTACTTATAAGAAAAAGTATAAATTTCGCCTGACGACTAAGTAACACTTGAAAAACATGAAAATGCCTCGTCACGACCGCCATATTGTCCCACTTCCCTGTGTTTTTTATAATACTGGTCCAGGGTGTTGCTATCTGTCCACTTTCTCGGTAGTCTTCACCTGTCTTCCGACGAGTAAGTCCCCCAGTTCCTTCCACAGTGCTGGGCTTGGATTTCAACGGAATTACAGCTAGCTAGGACTACCAGCTGAATGAGGTTCCAATTTTGTGCTGGACTCTGGATCGATTGCAGCCTATGGATTCCCACACGTCCTAAGAAGCTTAAAGATGTAGGAGGGCTCGTCAGCAAGAACTCTCCGATGTCATTGTCTGCCATCAGGATCATTCAAAACGAACTTGTTATGAAGACGGCATTGCACTTGATTTGGCCTACGGCGCCTTGCTGCGTCGAGCACTCACGCCCCCTGGTTCGTACTCGTGTCTGATCTCGCGGGCTCTAGTCTAGCAAGCTTGTGAAAATGTTTTGAAGGCAGCATACACGCTCGTAAACGTGGTTGCGATAACAATGTGAATCGAACCGTATGGCTTACAGCATAATGACTATGCAATTTGAAGTGTCAAAAACAACGCACCATGCTGCTACATGAGTTAGAATTTGGCCCCGCCCTGTATTCACGCCCTCTGTATTTGCCTTTTCCTCCAACGCAGGATTACTGGGCCATATTCGCAATCAGCGACGTGTGTGGTTAACTTGTTAGGCAATCTACCAACAGTGTTGATGACCCAGCGACCTTGCGTTGCAGGAAAAGGGCAAATACAGGGGGCGTGAAAATACAGGGCGGGGCCAACTTCTTACTCATGTAGCGGCATAGTGGGTCGCTTTTGATACTTCAAAATGCGTAGGCGTTGCAATCTGGGCCGTACCAGTCTATTTCCGTAGTTATCTGAATCACGTTTACGAGCGTGTATGCTGCCTTTAAAGGCAGTGTCCACGATAAAAACCAAGTCTAATTTTTTGGTGGAGATCGGCAGCCGCGGGGTCTAGCGAAACCCTAACGTTGAAAAGCTAAGAAAAATGAGCGCGGAACGGTCCCCTACGGCCCCAAAGTTGGACACTCGTCAGCTCGTCACACCCCAGATGCATTTTCCACGCCCACCGACGTGAACAAATGAATGCTCGAGATTTTGAGATGAGCGATGGTTTCCTATGAATAGTCCCGTTCTTCCCTTCATTCTCAACTTTTCTCTTTACTCAGGTCAGCTCGCATACATTGGCTGCAAAAGACGGAAGTTACAAGCCTCGGACAACTCGTCCACCATGCTCCCCTAGCTCAATTTTCGAGGGACCATAACTCCGTTCCTAGAAGGTCTTGTACTATTCCAAAAACATCTTTGGAATCAGCATGTGACCTTCCTCAAGATGGCTGGAAAGGCAGAAAAACGATTCTTATCGTGAACACTGCCTTTAAGCGATGGATTGCTTTATTTCGGAGCCCACAATGTTGTCATAGTTGTTGATGGATTAGGGAATGGCATCCGCGGAGAAACTCAGCGACATTTCGTGGTGAGCGCTTGACGCTGGTGCCATGTCACTGGGACCTCGTTCAGGAATGTCTCCTGAGAATGTTCCCCAGGCTTCACTGGACGGACGTGTAGGCAACCATAGCTGTTGAATGATTCAGGATCCCAGCACGAACTGGTAACTACATACATCAAGCTGGTCGCCTTCGCTAGCTTGAACTTCACCGAATTCCGTGTTTAGCATTTTGGAAGAAACTAACAGGGGCTTCCTCGTCAGATGACAACAAAATACTTTCCAGTGTATTGCAGATTGTTTGATCTGGCAATGAGTGGATAGGTATTCCTAAATGTTTTTTAGGAGTCATTCCAAGTGAAATTAAAGGCAGTGGTCGCGATCAAATATGCTCGTCGTCTTTTTCTTTCTAAACCCTTTTCTGGGTCTCCAGTAGTAGGACCTGAAAGAAAAAATCGCGAAAAAACCACTGTTTTGGGCCAAATTTAAAGTCTGAACTTTCTTGTCTTTTGATGGTGGACGAGCGCACTCCACATCATCGGCATCGATGACCTCTTATATCAAGAACATCAGCTGGCTTGAAATTGAATTTCAATCAATGAACCTTTGAATTTATGTACACATCTAGTCAAAAACATTGACTGGAGTGCTTTCTTTCATTGCTCAACTGTTTTTATTAGGTAAATTTGCATTTATTTCGTCCTCTGAATGTCGATGATTTTTGACTGCTCGGCATGAGACGGCGATCTTTTTGGTCGACGCTGTGCACGTATGCACGAACTGGCATTTTTGGACCTTAAAATCTCTATTTCTAGCCCGTTTTTCACCGCGCTACCTTCAGAGTTTTTCAGCTTGATTTTGATCTAAAATGATTTTCGTAATTTTTTTCGATAACGTTTATCATCGTGACCACTGCCTTTAACTGCCGTAAAAAGTTCTCTGATTATAAAACTTCTTTTGTTTCTGGAAGAACTCCTCTTCATTCAAGGTGTTGGAACATTATTATAAAGGTACGAAAGGAAAATAAATAAAAAATCAGGCACAGAAAAAGATCACACTGAACTGAAGGCCATTTTCTTTCATAATGGGAATGAAATACATCACTCATTTAGGACAGACAGTTACAAATACTCATTCTTGGGTTGGGAAGTGAGTCTGCAGCGTTTGTTTTTGTATTTGTTCAATATCGATTTTTGCACTATTTGTTATTGTTAGCAAAAATTTTCAGCTTTTTTTTCTGCTCTACAAGCCTGTTAGATCCAACTCTCTGAAAAGTTCGAGTTTCCGTAAGTTTTTAACTTTGAAATAGATTATCTGCAAGGTGGAATACATCCCTTTTAAGAATTCCTCTAAAGCGATTCGGAGGATCATTCACCAATAGTAAATGATACTTCACACAGTTGTCTGCAGTTGTGCGGGAGGAAGTGTCTTCGCTGCGGCAGTCGGACGCGCACGCCGGCCGCGTGGGCTGACGGTTTCATTCGAACAGATTTTACATGAGCAAGGGCAACGGTAGAGAAAAAAAACGCCTGATGGCGGTGGTCCTTAGCTCAAAACTTTTCGTGTTTTTGAACACAAAGCAAAAGCGCGTAGCCAAGAGCAGAGAAATTTTTCACCAAAGTGATATTCATTGCATAGTTCCTTCTGTGATGGGTTCTTTTGTACAAAACATTAATGATTTAGTTTCTCATTTACATGTTAGAAGTTCATTATGCAAAACGTCTTTAAGCCTCCCGGCAAAAATAAAACTCAAATGGCAATTTCAAGACATTTCTCGGAAATCGACACTATTACATACACACACAGTCTTCGATGGGAGTCCAAAATTTAAAATGGGGAGTGCACGGGTGGATTCCAGTCAAGAACCAACTCTGGCCGGGAGGTCTACAATACGAGGAACAGCAAAATATAACAGTTTGAGAGGTGCCTCTTTTCAATCCTACAAAAGAGAATTTCTCAAACGGTCTTGTAATTTTTGTAGGAATACTCACGACAGTTTCTAACCTCAATCTAACATTCTCGCAATTTTTCTTCCAGATATTTGGTCACCTAAACTCTATTTTCTCTTCAAACTCGAAAGCAAATTTCATCGTAAGCACTGCACAGGAGCGCATATATCTGCAGGAAAAATATAATGAGAACAGCGTCAATACAATAAATTATTGTCCAAGGCGTTATCGCAGCTATTACGAAAATTTATAGGAAGCTTTCAGAGTTTTGAAGCATGCTCGCAAGATAGCGTTTTATCATTTGTTGATAAGGCATGCTGCGACGCCTCACATCCGGGCGAAGCTTACATGGTCAAAGAGTCAAGTATTGGCGACCTTGTTCTGCTCCAATACTACAGGACGTGCTTTATAATGGTGAGGAATGAAAACGCGTGCACTTGCTTGATGATATAATTTCCCTGCAACTTCTTTATATAATATGTTCTTTGAGCTTTTAGTGAAACCACTACAGACACGCACATGCCAAACCAGGTTATCAAAAAATAGTTAACGAGATTTTTATTGGTGCTTGTTTATCCTGTCTTTTAGTTTGCTCTCAAAGTAGTCAGTAGTCTCCAGAGTTGCTCAGAAAGTTTTTTCCAGAAACAAAAGAAAAGTTGAAAAAACAGGCATCTATAGACTGCGGGAGGACATCAAGCAATAACTTGTTCTTGAGCGTTTTTATCTATCTATGTTTTTACGTATTTTCACTTCTGCGATGGCCAGATCTGCCTTCCATGAGAACAGAACAACAACCGATTTTTTCTAAAGCTGCCCTTAACCACCACCTTTGAACCCGAGTTTACCGCCAAATTTACGCGAGTGAACCCTCCATGTTCATGCAAGTTGACCAACCATTCATTCTATTTGATGAAAGGACGTTCAGGACGCTTTAAAACGCGTTCAGGACCTCAACTGTGCAGGATCTTCGCAGGACCCCAGTGTGCATGTGCAGGCTGTGCGCAGGACCCCAGCAGAAGTGTGCAAGATGTGTGCAGGACACCAGTGGAAGTGTGCAATGTGTGTGGAGGTGTCCACTTAAATGTGTGCAGGCCTTCCCAGTAAAGTCCTGCACACATTTCCCAACTTACTGCACACTCCCAGTAGTGTCCTGCGCACGTTCCATGACGCCTGCACACTACCAGTGGGGTCCCGCACACCTCTCGCGCACACATACTGGAGACCCGGAATGCATCCACTGCGGTACACTTACCGGGGTTATGCACCAATTAATCAACGTGCTTTGTTTATCCTGTCTTTAGTTTGCTCTCAAAGTAGTCAGTAGTCTCCAGAGTTGCGCAGAAAGTTTTTTCCAGAAACGAAAGAAAAGTTGAAAAAACAGGCATTTATAGACTGCGGGAGGACATCAAGCAATAACTTGTTCTTGAGCGTTTTTATCTATCTATGTTTTTACGTATTTTCACTTCTGCGATGGCCAGATCTGCCTTCCATGAGAACAGAACAACAACCGATTTTTTCGAAAACCCTGCCCTTAACCACCACCTTTGAACCCGAATTTACCGCCAAATTTACGCGAGTGAACCGCCAGGTTCATGCAAGCTGACCAGTCATTCATTCTATTTGATGAAAGGACGTTCAGGACGCTTTAAAACGCGTTCAGGACCTCAACTGTGCAGGATCTGCGCAGGACCCCAGTGTGCATGTGCAGGCTGTGCGCAGGACCCCAGCAGAAGTGTGCAAGATGTGTGCAGGACACCAGTGGAAGTGTGCAATGTGTGTGGAGGTCCCAATTTGGAAATGTGTGCAGGACTTCCCAGTAAAGTCCTGCACACATTTCCCAACTTACTGCACACTCCCAGTAGTGTCCTGCGCACGTTCCATGACGTCTGCACACTCCCAGTGGGGTCCCGCACACCTCTCGCGCACTCATACTGGAGACCCAAATGCATCCTGCACACTCCCACTGGGGTTATGCGCCAATTAATCAACGTCCTGTACTTTTTCACGACGACTTGTTTTTAGCAAAAGTAAGCGTAAGGAACACGAGCTACAGTATGCGATCTCTCGTCGAGCACGCGCAAAACTGCTGCTTAACGTGAGCTGACAGAGAGCATGGAAATAGTGTATGAATAATCAGAAAATTTAGATAGCTCTCGGAAAAGTCCTTCGAGGGACTTTGTCTGAAGCTATCCATTCTTTCTTTAGTCATACACTACTTCCTTTTTCTCTGTCTGGCAGTTTTTGCGGTTTTTGTTGAAGTTTTTGCGCTAACTTGAAGGCAGTGGTCACGATGAAAAACGTTATCGAAAAAACTACAAAAATCAGCTTAGATCAAAAACAGCTGAAAAACTATGGAGGTAGCGCGGTGAAAAATGTGCTAGAATTAGAGATTCTAAGACAAAAAATGCAGGTTCGTGCACACGTGCACAGCGTAGCCAAAAAAGATCGCAGTCTCATGCCGAGCAGTCAAAAATCATCGACATTCTGAGGAATAAACAAATGCAAATTTACCTAATAAAAACAGTTGAGCAATGAAAGTAAGCACTCCAGTCAATTTTTTTTGATTAGATGTGTACATAAATTCGAAGGCTCATTGATTGAGATTCAATTTCAAGCCAGCTGATGTTCTTGATATAAGAGGTCATCGATGCCGATGATGAGGAGTGGGCTCGTCCACCATCAAAAGAGAACAAAGTTCAGGCTTTGAATTTGGCTCAAAACAATGGTCTTTTCGTGATTTTTTCTTATAGGTCTTATTACTCGAGACCCAGAAAAGGGGTTAGAGAGAAAAAGACGACAAGCATATTTGATCGCGACCACTGCCTTTAACGCGGAAAAACTTTTAATCTTTGGAAATAGGGCAGAAACCGACAGAATGGAATGATGCCAACTCACTGTTTTCCAAAAAGGCAGATTGAAAGAGCAGAAACCGACAGAATGGAATGATGCCAACTCACTGTTTTCCAGAAAAGGCAGATTGAACCATTTTTTTTCGAGATTTTCTTTTACATTATGCATATGTAGCAGCTCCCATATGCATATGTAGCAGCTGTGCATATGCATGCAAGTTCGTAATTCCAACGATGTCCGACTTCTTGCTCAAAAATCGTCAAATAAAAGCTCGCGTTGAGCTGCTGATTACCGCGAGTTTACTCGCACTCTCACACCCATTTGCTACCCGCCCAGATTAGTCTGCCTTTCGCCTAACAAAGACTTCTCAATGTTTTCAACAAGCAGCTCACAAATGCACAATCCATTTAATAGAGAAAACCACCGCTGGTGATGGCAGGTCAAGGCGTGCTAGTGTTAGGCTCCGTCCATACGTGGCGAGAGCGTGCGATTACGCAAAATCGATGGTCGCCGTGGGCACACGATTCGCCAGCCGCTTACAGGCGCTCCTTCTCGCGCGCCCTTGCCCTCTCGCTCTCGCACGCTTGCGCCGGCACCACGAAGCAAGCAGCAAGTTTCAAGCTTACTGCTCCATAACTAAAGCAGGCGGCATTAAACCTGTATCAAAACCACTCCCCTTGTTTTTCATAATCCCACCACGGAAGTTGAAAACCGTGGGAAATCACCAGCCGTTGCGACGATTTGAGCGATTGATCACCCGATCAAACGTTTTCAATCGAATCAACACGAGGCAGGGGTGTTTGCCTGTGTTAATTTGCAAGCAGCGTTGAGGAGCGTCGAGAGGCGCACAACAGCGGGAGCGCCCGCTCTCGCCACGTATGGACGCTGCCTTAGGCTGCGTCCGCTCTTAGCGAGAGCGCGCGATTACGGAAAATCGATGGTTACTGAGGGCACACGATTCGTTAGCCGCTCTCGCACGCTCACGCTCGCTAACTCTCGCCCCGCCATAGAATCAGCAAGTCTCAAGCTCATTGCTCTGTCCTTAAAACATTGAACCTCAGACCTACTTCAAAACGAAAGTCCTCGTATCTTTAGCAGGCCACGAACTCTGGCAAATAAGCAGCCAACGATTCAACATGAGTGGCTGATCACTCGTGCTGGGCTTGGTCCCGGCACGATTAATCTTTCTCCAAGCGCGATTATCATCGTGTTGCAAGATGAAACAGCAATGGTCCGCAATCGCGAACCGGAATTCGCCCCCGAAAACGACAGTACTTCAAACTCGATGGTGCGTAAAAGCTGTACAGGCTTCACGATTTTAATATTTCGACCGTATCATAAGTTCTTCTTTGCCGTGATGATCACCATGACTCTGGCATGCAGATTTTATGGTTAGTTGAACATTTCGAGGCCTAATTTCTATTAGATGAGAGCGTATGTTCTGAGTAAAAGTTGCGTAGTCTTGGTTGCTTTGGAATCTAGCACATTTCTCGGTCCATCAAGTGCACGTACGCAACCTCATGACGTCGCTGTGCTTGCCTTATCAGTTTCGGAACAATACTTCATTCTCTACGGGAGAAATGATCGAGACCATCGAACAGAGGTCAGAAACCTTACTCCCATGTGCGCATTACGTTTCCTGAAAATTCAGATCAGAGGTAGGACGAAACCATAAATGACACATTGAACAGCATGCTTAACTCTCTTCGTCCCCCGGAAAGCGTTGGCATATTCAGTTGACTGTGCACAGCTTTTTCAAAGACATGCAAATAATGCAATGGAGAATCGCTGATTAAAAAACAATTTTACAGGCACCACGAAAAAGACATTTGAAGCCATGTTCTCAATTTTCGCTACAGAGGTTCGCGTGTGCACGCCGATCGCGCGGGCGGACAGTCTCATTCGGACAGACCTGAAGGCACAGAAGACCCAGAAAATTATTTTTCAGTACTCATGCTGGTCTTGAAGAGAGTCGCACGCTGATCACAGCGTATCTCTGAAATCGTCTAAGACTTTCTATGACCAGAGTTATGGCTCCTTAGAGATGCCTATATTTTGAGGGTGATAAAATGGTGGACAAGTCGTTTTAGGCCTGTATTTCTCTTCATTCGCAATCGTTGCGCGACAGCTAGCGCGGATAAGGAGACAGTCCGGCAACGGACTGAAGAATGACTTTTTTTTTGAGAATTCATAAATCCGTCTAGCCGCTATCGATTTTGGAAATCTGAAAGGGCTTGTGGCCCCTGGTGGAGACCGAAGAAGGTCGGTCCTGTGGTGGTCGCCTATATCTTGCTTATTTGGTGGAACTAAGATCTCGCACTCGGCCCGTGTTATGCAGGAGGTTTCTACTACACAAACAACTGCAAATCACAAAATTCATGTCCGAAAGTGTACTGTGCCTTTAAAGGCAGCATACACGCTCGTAAACGTGGTTGGGATAACAATGTGAATCGAACCGTATGACTTACAACATAATGCCTACGCATTTTGAAGTGTCAAAAAACGACCCGCAATGCCGCTACATGAGTTAGAAGTTAGCCCCGCTCTGTATTTTCATGCCCCCTGTAATTGCCCTTTTCCTCCAAAGCAGGGTTGCTGGGTCATCTTCGCCGTTTTTGACACTTCAAAATGCGTAGGCGTTGTAATCTGGGCCATACCATTCTATTTCCGTAGTTAACGCAATTACGTTTACGAGCGTGTATGCTGCCTTTAAGGAACTGAGATACCGGCCGAGCAGGAAAAAACTGGAATGTCAATTTCTTTGCTACAATCGGTGGAGCATAGTCGCACACCTACTAGACTAAAGTTGAGGTGTTCCTAATAATTTGCACACCCGCTTTGACCCGCGACAAGGCGAATTCCAAAAGCCTTACGCATTTCTACGACAAAACAATGATAGACTTTTCCATTTCAAGTAAGCTCTTGTTCTGATTAAGACAGCGCGGAGCGGTGGCTTTTCGTCGGAAACTCCTAAATCACTAGTTGTATTCTTGAAAAATGAAAAAAGTTTTGAAATATTCCTGAGAACGATTTGGCGTAGAATAATTTCTTTTTTCGGGAAATGAAGTAGAATTGAAAGTATGATTTGGCAGTCGAGTCTGAACCAGCTGTGATATTGTGCCAAAACGAGAGATTGCGCATCTGTGCTTATCATGACATTTCAAAGCGAAATCACGCGTGAAATGGAAGCATCAAAACTTTTCCGAGCTGTAATGCGGCGGTCTTCACGTATTAGGTGAAGTAAAATCAACACGCGTGATTTCGCTTTGATATGTTCTACGGATAAGCACAGACAAGGCGATCTCTCGTTTTGCTGGCTCTTATCAATAGCCGGTTCAAACTCGACTGCCAAATCATACTTTCAACTATTTCACTTCATTTCCCGAAAACAAATTATTCTACGCCAAATCGTCTTAGGAATATTTCAAAACTTTTTCATTTTTCTTTACCTTCCTCTTTACCTGAGTATATTTCTAATTCTTCGAAAATGGCCATGCCAAATCTTCAGAACCTAAACTTTCAAGAATTTATTTTTCCGGAAGGTTTCCTTTCTAACATGATTTATGCCTGGTGGTGTTGATGATGACCAAAATGTCTACCCCCTGCCCTTCTATGACGTCCTTGGCACTCCAACTGATGTCCTGCACACCTCTCTGATGTCCTGCACACTTTCTATGACGTCCTGCACACTCCCACTAATGTCCTGCGCACATTCTGTTACATCTTGCACACTCCCACTGATGTCCTGCACACTTTCTACGGCGTTCTGCGCACACCCCTTCGGGTCCCGCACTTTCTACGGTGTCCAGCGCAATCTCATTTGGGTTCCACACACTTTATACGGCGTTCTGCGTACGCCCATTTGGGTCGCAAGCACGCTTATGCCGATCATTTTTCCGCAGGGCTACCATTACCCTCCTTCAAAAATTTTCTGAGTGTCAGCATGAGCACATCGTAATAGCCAACAAACGTGTTTGCACGTTCCCGACCTCCTCAGCCACTTCCGGCGGCTTCTCGAAGAGAGCGGTTTGTGAATGAATGCATACCGTTCCTCTGCCCTTTTATACCCCGCATGTTATGAACGTGTGTTATCGTTCGTTATCATGTTTTGCTCAAGAATGGTTACGCTAACCCTGCGGAAAAAAATGATCCGCATGGGCGTGCTTCTATTTGGGTCCCGCACGCTTTCTACGGCGTGTGGCGCACCTCATTTGGGTCCTGCACACTTTCTACGGCGTCCGGCGCACTCCCAATTGGGTCCCGCATGCTTTCTACGGCGTGTGGCGCACTCTCATTTGGGTCCCGCACGCTTTCTACGGCGTCCGGCGCACTCTCATTTGGGTTCCGCACACTTTCTACGGCGTCCGGCACACTCCCACTTGGGTCCTCATGCTTTCTACGGCGTGGCGCACTCACTTGGGTCCCGCACACTTTATACGGCGTCCGGCGCACACTTTCTATGGCGTCCGGCGCAATCCCACTTGAGTCCCGCACACTTTCTACGGCGTCCGGCGCACGCCCATGTGGGTCCCGCACACTTTCTACGGCGTCCGGCGCACTCCCATGGGTCCCGTACACTTTATACGGCGTCCGGCGCACTCTCACGTGGGTCCCGCACACTTTCTACGGCGTGTGGCGCACTCATTTGGGTCCCGCACGCTTTACGGCGTCCGGCGCACTCCCACTTGGGTCCCGCATGCTTTCTACGGCGTGTAGCGCACTCTCATTTGGGTCCTGCAGACTTTCTACGGCGTCCGGCACACCTCACTCTGTCCCTCATGCTTACGGCGTGTGGCAGCACCCCACTCTGTCCCGCACACTTTATACGGCGTTCGGCGCACTCCCACTTAAGTCCCTCATGCTTACGGCGTGCGTGGCGCACTCCCAATTGGGTCCCGCACACTTTATACGGCGTCCGGCGCACCCCCACTTTGAGTCCCGCACACTTTCTATGGCGTCCGGCGCAATCCCACTTGGAGTCCCGCACACTTTCTACGGCGTCCGGCGCACGCCCATGTGGGTCCCGCACACTTTCTACGGCGTCCGGCGCACTCCCACTTCGTCCCGGCATGCTTTCTACGGCGTGTATGCACTCATTTGTCCCGGCACACTTTATACGGCGTCCGGCGCACTCTACTTGAGTCCCGCACACTTTCTATGTCGTCCGGCGCACCTACCCTGTCCCGCACACTTTTATACGGCGTCCGGCGCACTCCCACTTGAGTCCCACACTTTCTATGGCAAGTCCATGCACCCACTCTGGGTCCTGCACACTTTCTACGGCGTTCTTATGCACACCCATTTGAGTCCCACACACTTTCTAGGGCGTTCTTGCGTGTACACCCATTTGGGTCCCCACACTTTCTACGGCGTCCGGCGCACTCCCACTTGGGTCCCGCACACTTTCTACGGCGTTCTGTGGTATCTGAGTCACACTGTGCCGCGTTCCAAAAAAGTACCTGGGATCCTGCAGTAATGATTGAAGCGTTGCCCCGTCAAATCCTGAGCAAAAGCCTATCAGTAACGGTGTTTATTTCACTAGTTCATTTTACGAGTAAGTAAACGTCGGATGGTTTATAATAACATGTTTACGTGTTTTTGTCTTTTCCCTCAATTTTGAGGTTCCACAAAATTTGAGCAACCTTTGAAATTTGGACAGGAGCTAGAGTTGCAAACAAAACCAGCTCCCTGGCCAAACAATGAGCTCTAGCTCAACGATAAGTGTTCCAACAAGATCGTGAACGCCAACTGAAAAAAAAAGGAGATGAACATTTTTTCGACCAAAATGACGTGGTTTTGACACTTTTTCTCGAATCACAGGTAACCATTTCGGACCATCTTTTGAACAGTTATTCACCTTTCTAAAGTATATTAAATGGAAGAAGAACAGTCTTCTACGTTTACCTGATACTGAGATCAGGGGGTTGCGCGATGGCGAATCGTTAAATTCATACAGAGTGCTTCTGCGCTCACCACAATTTCACTGAT
This sequence comes from Aplectana chamaeleonis, assembly GCA_029168955.1. Taxonomy (NCBI): domain Eukaryota; kingdom Metazoa; phylum Nematoda; class Chromadorea; order Rhabditida; family Cosmocercidae; genus Aplectana; species Aplectana chamaeleonis. The sequence goes on from JAPDOI010000781.1 coordinate 220,313, forward strand.
TGTGAGACCCACCTGCCCGCTGCAGGTGATAATCGAAATCGACAGGTCACTAGGGATTCACCAGAGCTTAGCATACTACTACATATCTGGGATGCGGAAACCGAATCTGAACTCCGATTTGTGAAATATCGCCGTGATAACTGAGCTGGCTTCAACGTGGCATCCGCTTTATCCACCAGATCTCAGTTCATCCAAAATCAGGAAAGTGTTTGTTACTTCACGATAATCGACATCTAACTCGCTCCATAGAGTTTGCCTCTTAGAGATCCCATAAGAAACTTTGTAAAGGCTTCTCGTGTGATAACGATATCGATCCCGTTCCCGCAAGCTTGCAGCAGCTGGGCGCCACCCGTCTTCGCGTGCGACTCGACAATTTTTTCAAATAACCGATTTTTTGACTAACTCGATTTTTCAGAATTTCGAGTGATCGAGTTTTCGACTAGCTCGATTTTTCAAAATTTCGAATAATCGAGTTTTCGACTAATTCGATTTTTTAAAATTTCGAATAATCAGGTAGTCCAATGACTCGATGTCGACTGTTTCAGTCGACACAAAGACTCTATGACTCGGATTGACATACTGTGCTTCTCTGGGCCGAATTCCGGTCCGCAATTGCGTCTCGACACGCTTTGCGGCCGCACGCGCTCGAGTCAGTCGGGTTTCCACCGCCGAAGCAGACACGATGTGGCTTTTTTTATACAATTTTCTCCAATTTTTCTTTGTTTCCAGTTTCCGAAACCCACCTAGAGTCAGCAGATCGGCGGCGGCGGCGCTCTTTCGATTTGGGGGCGTGCGGCCGAAAAGCGTGTCGAGACGCAATTGCGGACAGAATTTGGCCCAGATACGCACAGTAAGTATAGTGCCTTACAATGACTGTTACTATCTTGGTTGGAAGGTATACTCAGAGTCCAGGACAGAATAAAATGTATTACTGATTGCTAAAGCTATCAATCCAAGTTTTACGGACTTTTTTATGTATTTTCTAGGGGGTTTTGACTACTTTCCGGAAAGGAGAATAACCTTCCCTCGATTCAGTTCACGGCAGCTTGCCTTCGTGTCATCATCATCATAAAAACAAAGCAGCTTCTATATAATCTCTCCATTCCATTTTTTGTAGAAGCGTCGCTCCGTTTCTTCGATAGTGATATGAAAGCGGACTGCAGGGAAGTTAGTCGATGGTACTTGAATTGCACTATTTCACATTGTAATCATGGAACGCCGCAATAGCATGCCTTGAATACTGATCTATTTGAGATGCGGTCTCGATTGATACGCATGGTTATCATGGCACTGCATCTACGGCCATGATCTGTTCCCTAATGAGGCTTAATCCGGTTGACCACAGCATGTCGCTGTCAGTCAGCGTTTTTGCAAAGGTGTGCCGTACTATCAACTAGCAAATACATTTGTAGCAGTCTCCAGCCGCAATTCATTCGCGATCTGGTCGCCTACTCCACTAGACCTGCTACGAGTTCTAATACCTCGTATGAACAGCCTCGAGCTCTGCATCATATCTAGCTAGCGACTGGGATAAAAAGTGATTTGTTAGCATTTTCGCCGTGTGTGGCGGGCCTCTGTACACTAATGTTTAGCCCAACTCCGAATAAGCTAAGATGAATGAGGTGAACCCTGTGTGGAATATTTATTTTAGAATTATCTGTATACCAATTTCGCGTAAGAATTTCCTTGAACTATTGCCAATTGTCAATAGCTGTTCTTTATCTATTCATGGACACCTCGCTGCCGTCTGGAAGAGGTCTCTGTTACGCATAGTGTGAAAGTGGAGAAAAGAAAGTGGCTGAAACGAGCTGTACTCACCATATTGGGACTAAGATCGTAGCCGTTATTTAGATATCGTGACGGAAACCTAAACGGAAGCAAATCAATTACTCTCGCTCCTCTTCGTTCACCAATGCAGAAGGTTCCAAACGATACAGCACTCGCCATCCCAGAACTCACTTGTTCATAAATCTCTTGATTAGCGGACATGATGGGAAGGTATGTCTAACTATCCAAGCCCTTGCCTCAACGTCTCTTGTGTACTCACACAACACCTAAAAGCCAATTTCAGCATGAGCAGACTTGTAACTCAGACGGGTTTAGATACAGAAAAAGGATGCACATCAAAATGTTTGGGTATATGAGCTACCACTTGTGCTAAGTATGAGGTGCTAGTGCACGTCACCAGTAGGGGTCCACCCCCATTCGCGCCATCGCGCAAAGACGAACTTTTCTTTGTTATATACGAGGATTCAGTATTCAAAAATCTGTCACAACTAACATTTCAGATCTCTAGTTTTCTTGGTGGAGTTATTTTTAATACTTTTTGGTTTTCACGTCACTAGTATGTGTCCACCTTTGGTAAGGAAGCATAAGTTTACCTACCCATTTAAATTGTGGTGCGCGCGAAGCGCGCACCTGATTTGGAAAAGGATTGCTCCTGCGCACACCCCTCATTCCAGAATCTTGGTTCAGGAGAAATCTTGAAACAAGGGACTTTCACTAAAGATAGAGCAGTAAGGGTTCTCAACATTACCGAAATTCCAGAAAATTCCCCGCAGTGGGTCTCGAGATATCAAAAAAATTGCGACTTTTAAAATGTGTGTGTTTGTGTGTGTGTGTGTGTGTCTGAAGGAATTTAGTGATAAGAAGTTTGGTCGGTCTTTCAATAGAAATGGAGTGATAACGTGATAGGACTCAGTAGAGCTCGAGAGACGTTGTGCCTCAGGTCCATCAGGGACCATATGCTCCGTGTGCGGAACACAAATTGAAGTGCGTCAAGCGCTGTTTAAAGTGCGCGGTTCCCAACTTGAAGTGCGTAGAGCGCCGGGAAAAATGGACGGGACTTGAAAGGGAGTGCACAGTGCGCCGAGAAGAGTGGTCGGGACCCAACTGGGAGTGCGTAGGGGGCCGGAAAAAATGGTCGGGACCCAAGTAGGAGTGCACAGCGCACCGGTAAAAGTGGGCGGGACCCAACTGGGAGTCCACAGAGCGTCGTGAACTGTGGACGGGACCCAAGTAGGAGTGCACAGCGCGTCGGGAAAAGTGGGCGGGACCCAACTGGGAGTCCTGAGGCCGGGAAATGGTCGGGACCCAAGTAGGAGTGCACAGCGCACCGGTAAAAGTGGGCGGGACCCAACTGGGAGTCCACAGAGCGTCGTGAACTGTGGACGGGACCCAAGTTGGAGTGCACAGCGCACCGGTAAAAGTGGGCGGGACCCAACTGGGAGTCCACACAGCGTCGGGAACTGTGGAAGGGACCCAACTGGGAGAGCGCAGGGCGCCGGGGAAAGTAACGTGTGTCCTACAATGCCGAGCAGGTGCGATGGGCAGAAAGGCCATGAACGTCCTGTTTTCGGGTCTATCCTAGACGGGGGGGGGCACCCAAGACTTATTGATAGAAATGAAGAAAAATTCTGATAAAAATTGCCTGATAGTGCTATCAATCATTGTTTTTATAAAAGCTCTACAGAAATACTTCCTTAATCCCCTTTCACGCTTGCCCGACCGAAGTCGGACGACTCGCTATCGAATATGTACCATCTGTCTACCCTATCCTATCCATCTTATCTATCCTGACTTATCAAAATCGATAACGAGTCGTCCGACCTCGGCCGGCAAACTTTGAAAGGGGCTTTACCGATCGGTGGCTCATTTAACTTGCCTTGAATCGTGGGTGGCCCCCCTCCCCGTCTAGGATAGTGCCCTGTTTTCTTCTTCCTATCTTTTAAGGAAACCTTCGTTGAAATGAAATGAAATTATCTAACCGTTTTGCTCCGCTACGAGAGGTTCATGATTTGGCATTACAATATTTATGAGAAACTCGTTAAAAGAAGTGAAATACTTGGTGCATTTGATTTGTCATGGGATTTAACTCAGAAGAAACACCAAAAGCTAGATGAATGATGTACCGTAGATTCGGATGTGCACTTTCTTACCAAAAATTGAAAATTGGGGTTGGTTTTGACAGGCGAAATCACGCGCGTCTTACTGTGCCTACACAAACATATATTCGTCGAAAAAAATGAAAATTATGGTGGGAGCCACAACATAATTTTCGAGGAGCTCAAACTAGCAAACTTCGACAGTGAGCAATCCATTGTTTTCAGAGAGCGCATGTTTTGACCTTTCAAAACGACACTCAATTTTCAATTTTTGGTAAGAAAGTGCACATCCGAATCTACGGTATAGTGGAGTCCACCAAGAGTGTCTCATTTACTTATCAATGAGAAACGGTCGATTGGAGATCAATGAACATGAAACTCGTTGCAGCACACCCGCCCTCGCTCAATCGGTATCGAGCGTGCTGGTACGGGATTCATGCACATTGATCTCCAGCCGACCGCTTCTCATTGATAACTAAATGAAACACTTTCGGTGGACTCCACTATACATCATTTCATCGAGCTTTAAGTGTTTCTTCTGAGTTAAATCCCATGACATATCAAATGCACCAAGTATTTCACTTCTTTTAACGAGTTTCTCATAAATATTGTTATGCCAAATCATGAACCTCTCGTAGCGGAGCAAAACAGTTAGATATCAGCCTATATATACTGACCGAAATTGGAACCATGAGGATAACTCAATATGGCACGTGTTAAATGACCTTCCACAGTAGAAAATCGCAGATTCGAGCGCTTAACGAAACCGGTCTCAGCGATCGGCTACTAGCGAGTCGCATCGACCGAACCCAAGATGTTGCTAACCTTTGTCTGAGGGATCCCTACCTCAACAGATAATCTGAAAATTCGTAATCTTAGATACATTTTTAGGCGATTTGGGTTTCACAGGTTCGGTCCAGCCGAAGGTCAAAATTTTTGCAAGGCTGGGAAAAAATGGATAGTTGACCGTTTTAACAGAGCATTCTTCCCTGTGATATCTCTCGAAATTTCGTCCAAGAAATTGACTTGTTGGGCGAATCCCACACAAGCTGCGATATCGCCTGAAACAGAGTATTTTTTATGCCCAGAGGTCAAATAGCGGCGGTTTCGGGCATGAAAACCACATTTAGTATATGGCTGTCTAGATGCGAAACCGCACCCAAAATTTCATAGGCGAAGCATTGAGCCGAACAGCGCTACATAGGCTGGGCGGAGCCTGTTTTCGTGCCTTGAAGGCACATAGGTGCAGCTTCGGGCATGAAGACTACATTTGGTACATGACTGTCCGCATGTGAAGACGAACCCAGTTTTATGCACACAGCTTTAACCCAAACAGCGCTACATCGAATGAGGTCGACAAAAAATCGATTGCTGTGGAATAGTCACTGTCGTCCTCTGGACCAAAATCCGGTCCGCATTTGCGGACTACGGCTATTGCATCAGCGACGCCGACGTCTGTGGCCGTATTCATGAAGCCGCCAGTGCAGGGAGGGGCGTAAACTTTCCGTGCCCGGCGTACGTACGGCAACCAGTTTCGTGCCTCCCTGTCGAAATTTCAATAGTGGCGGCCCCCTCATCGCCACCTGTGAGAGCAGAAACAGGCATGAGTAGTCACCCGCAGAGACGCAAAGGAGACGGCCAGTTAGGAGACTGCTGTGTCTCAGCTCCGCTATCAATGCATTCCGGGGCCGGATGCATCAACGCGCTAAGTTGGGGCCGGGGCAGGGCAGTCGGCATCTTTGACGATCGCAGTGCGAGGGCAGTAGATCATCTAATCGATCGTGCCCCAGCAGTGTTTTTTCGCTTCTCTAGCTGCCCCAGCCTCCTAGCAGGAGCAGCAGGGGCGCGATTGATTTTGTGATTTGCGGAGACCTTCAAAGGCGCAGACTGCCCTGCCCCTGTCCAAACCCGGCGCGTTGGTGCATCCGGCCCCCGGTGGGCACGGAATACCCGACCTCGATTTTGCGGGCGCGCGGTAAAACTAGCTAATGTTTCCGATCAATGGCCCTGTTCTTCCTCCCATTCTCGTCTCTCTCTTTATTCAGGTCTACTCCCACACATTAGTTGCGAATAGCGCAAGTTCTAAGCCACGAACAACTCGTCCACCGTGCTTTCGCTGCACAATTCTAGGCAATTTTCGCGGGGCCACAACTCCGTTCCCAGGTGATTTTTTACGATTTCAGAGGTGTCTTTGGAATTATAGCGGGATCGTTTTCAGGATGAACAGAAAAAACAGAAAAACTGTTTCGAGGTTGGACTGTGCCTTTAGCATATCATGCAGATTTGCGCTCTTCGCTCAGTTAGGAAATGTTCCTAGCCAGCAAGCTTTTGGGTGAAGATCGAAAAAGCTAAGCTATACGCTTTGACGAGTTACCTAATCTCTATGGTAATCAAGGTAACAGCTGAACCCTCGCCAAAGACATTTGATAAGAACAAATGTGTGATGGGGAGCAGACGAACGATTATTATGGAATCAACCGGCAGCTACCTGAAAACTTAGGCGCTGAACAACTGTGCAGCGGCTACTTGCCAACGTTTTTTTTACTACACTACCACTTAGGTAGTTTACCGGGTGGACAAAAGTTCGAGCGATTCCCCTCTTGAGGGTAACTCAAAAAATTACTTTATCAGAGGAGCTATGTTGTCATCACCTTTGGTCCTTATAATACATTGTTAGACTCAGTGCTGATTGAGGAGTTTTGCAGGCAGACAAATCCGAAGGGTATCGTAGAACTCTGACGTTTAGTGCAATGACCCACATTGGCAGTTAGCTAAAGAAGTACCCAGAGATATCACTCTAGACAAAACCGGTTTATGTTTATGTTTCTTACGCTGCATAAGGCAGACGTCATAAAGGGTAAGCACAGTAGATGAAGGTAGTGAAAGTTATAGCTATTACGCCTGAATCTAGGTGAGCAAACGTCGCATGAACCCTTGTTGCCATAAAAAAATATTGATATATTAATTCTTACCTCTTCACAGCTGATTCTAAAAAGCGATGCTATGACAGCCACCGAGATCGCATACCAACAAGTTGGCTGAATATTCTTGACAATCTCAGAGGACGGAACTATAGCCTCTGCCACATCGAGAGCAGCCTGCAAATCGATTTTTGCTCAAAGCTTTCAGTTTTTTTTCCTCATACTTTTTCACACCTCGAAGACAGACACCTGGTAAAAATTATTTTCAAAATTACCGCTAAATTTTAAGTTACCGTATTTTCCCTTTAAAAAGTGCATGTACTTTTATTTCTTGAGACTTTTTAGGTGCACTTCAAGAAGAGGGTGTACTTTTATTTCTCAGCCTTGTTTTTTGAAATTCTCATATCGAAAATTTCAATAACAAAATTATGATTTTCACGATCAACAACCATGAAAAGTCAGCCATTCAAGTCCGATTAAGTCCTCGCTTGCACACTCGTTAATAGTATCGTCCTTTTGTGAGCCTTATTACGGTTTTAGAATCTAAATTTTAATTCCTCATCTAAATTTGAAATTTACTGCTAATAAAGGTGTGCTTCAGAAAAAGGGTGCACTTCTAATTTTTAGCCGTCTCTTTTTGGTGTAGTTCTGTAAGAGGTGTATTTCCAATAGAGGACCGCTACTATACCTTTGAGGAAATGTTTTGGTAAACCCTCGGAAGGGTCTGTGCGACATTTTCTAGCACAACTTTTTGTGGAGAACAACTTGCCATCTTATATCAGCCGAGAAAGATCAGATCAAGGTGTCATTTTTTGCGTCGAAAAAGCTGAAAATCTCTGTCAGCTATTAAAACAAACTTTTTTTCGTGATCTTTGCACAGTAAATTTCTTAATTCTGCCAACCAGGTTTGTTAGGTGGTCACGCTTTATTGGTCAACGTTTCGGCACAGCGCCGTTTTCAGAGACCTGAAAGTGGAAAACACGTTACGCAACCTACACGGTCAAGCGCATCTTCGCCCTAAGGCGGTATCGACTCGCGCAAAAAACTGCAGAGAGGCAACACCTCCTGCAGCAAAACCCACCAGGAGCGCTTCCACCAAGACCAGCACACACTGCGGTTGTAGTTTAGTGAAAGTGAACCACCACTGGCAAGCAGTGATTCCAGCCCTGCGAGAGAAACTATCCCAGCTCAACATCACAAACCCACACAGCGGGATAAATGGTAGGAATTCACTGGTTACGGTGAGACACTCATTACGGTTGTTCAACTTCGGGGTTCGCTTTTGTATAAATAAGGCTTCTAGGGCCTTCCTAGCACCAATGTCCGTTTCGCGTGCAAGTATCGTGCACTTGACTTCAAAATCATTGTTACTGTGCTTTTCGACCCTATGCTTCCCAAGCGGTGTTAGAAGGCTCTTTCCGTCTCTTGCCTGATAAGTGTTCTTTTAGGCGAACGTTTAGCTGTCTTCCAGTCTCTCCGATGTAGATTTCTGTACAAATGGAGCATTGAAGCTGGTACACAACGCCAGTCTGCAGACAGTCACCGACCTTACCGAACGGGCAGGCTATGCAACTCAGCATTGCACAAGTCCGGTCGTAGAACCTATTTCGCACCAATCGTTGCTTTATGTTGTCTCTGGAATACTGATAAGGACTACGCCGTCATTCAGGTCAGCGCGTACCAAACATCGACGAAGTTCAGAGCAGATCTCATCTGAGATGAACGGTAGTTGAAGTAGTTGTTTATCTTCAAACGCATGAGTTGATCGTATGCGTCTGCCTCCTGAGCGATGTTCTGCTACATAACCATTTGAACTGGCTACTTCTTTCGCCATTGAACGGGATTCTTATTTTATATATTTTTATATATTTTTTTCGTGAATTTCGTCCATGTGGGATTCATTTTGAAGCTCTTTGCCAGCACTATTCACAGCCCAAGATCGAGACCACTAGCTCTTGAATGAACCCAGAACCAGCTAGCAAACAAGAAAAGTAAAGCGAAAGCCGCCCCCCAGCCGTGGGGATACCCCTAACCCCTCAGCGGTCAAAAATATGCTGGCCTCCGGAGAGTGACTCAAAGTCACCTTCCAGGGCCGGCATTAGAATGCCGAATGAGGACTCTAGTGAGATGAGGCGCTTTTTATACCGGCTGTGCACGTGATAAGCACGTTACGACGTGATCATTCGTGACCATTATCAATTGTTTTTCCAACTGGCCGAATTGAAGATGGCGTGGCGTGTTTTTTGGCGCGCGGGCGAGCCAATATCCGCGTTGCGTGTGCGTCGCATGCAACATGGTTCGCAGCTGGCCGGCACCCTCGAAATGTGGGGCCTGAGTACCTGAGTGATCGGTATGAGTGTGCTTGTATTAGATTTTCACCTTTTTTTACACCCATCCGAATAAGAACGTAAAGGCCAACCGAACATTGCTCGACACGACGCGGTCGCGTCAAGGCTCTATAACTTTCTAAGTTTTAACTTCGATTTTTTTATATCTTGACCAGCGGTGGAGCTGTTTTTCTACTTCCTAGTCCAGGTAGATCCTCAACTGCTGATAAGAACGTAAAGGCCAACCGAACATTGCTCGACACGACGCGGTCACGTCACGGCTCTCGTAAACAAAATTGATGATAACCAATTGATTACGGGTAGGGTATAAAAGAAGTGGAGAGCGGTGTGTCTTAATTCACATACCGTCCTCCAGAGGTCAGCAGTTGAGGATCTACTTGGACAAGGAATTAGAAAAACAGCACCACCGGTGGTCAAGATATAACAAAATCGGAATAAAAACTTACATAATTATAAGGCAGTGACGCGACCGCGTTGTGCAATATTCGGTTGCCCTTTGCTTTCTTCTCCATCTGTCAGAGCGGTTTCGGAAAAATGATTGATAGTACGGTATATAAGAAGAAGTCCGCAACCGCACCACCACCTTTTTCCGGAATAGGGACTCTCCACACACCGAAAGAGGAGTTGTCTCAGCTTTTGCGGCTCTAATTCCACTCGGGACCACATCGTTTCCATAGAGCAGAGAGTGCATAGAGTGACGTGTAGAGCTGTAAAAACGTCACAGCTCCTCCCTCTGGGTGTAGCCCTATTCTCCTGTTTCCGTTGCCTTAGACCTTTCACTGGTTCCAACGGCGGTACTCTTTCGGAATAGACGACCCACTAAAGAATGTTCACGAGAAATGTGCATCCCACTAGAGCCGTCGAATGATTTTTGTGTTTTTCAAACACACTGAACTGTTTGATGTGAACGACCGAGCGGTCGATCGAGGCCAAACAATTGCTAATTTCATTGCATTCTTTAATGGGTCGTCTATTCCGAAAGAGCACCCCATCGGCAATCAAAAGTACAGTATTAAAACATTTCACACATTTCTGGTCACAGCCATCAGGTAGATGACAAGGTACACGGACAAGAACACTATAACCACGCTGAAAAATACAGCTCCAAAAGCAATAGGAATCCCAAGCCCTGAAATCGAAGTTGAAGCGATAATAGGATGCTTTACTATATGAACTGAAAACGATGCTTGAGCAATATGAACTGAACACACCGTCATATTGATCCCCATCACTCATCGTGATGTGCGAAGATTGCCGATTTTTCTTCAAAAATGAACCACACCCACTACCGTAGAGTTAGCACAACTATTTTGCACGTAAACATCAACAATTCGCTTTTATCACTGCCGGTCAAAAGCTATAAGAATTTTAAATCACACCTGAATCTCTAAAAGTTTAGGTTCCTGGCAAAAGTGAGGCCTGGGCTTAGCCATATTTTCAAAAAACTAGAAATATACTCATACTCAGTGAAAAGGGGGAAAATGAAGGAAAGTAGAAAAAAGTTGTGAAATATTACGGAAAATGATTTGGCGTAAATCACTTTGATTTTTGGGAAATATAGTGAAATAGCTGAAAGTATGATTCGGCAGTCGAGCCTGCACCAACTATTGATAAGTGTTGTGCAAAACGAGATTTCGCATTGTATGAGCTCATCCGTAGAACATGTCAAAGCAAAATCACGCCTTGTAAGGCAAACAGTAAAAGTTCTTTGGTGAGCTGTAATCCGGCAGTCAGCACATGTTAGGTAAGCTCAAATGTTTTAGCTATACCGCGCGTGATTTTGCTTTGAAATGTTCTACGGATAAGTTCATACAATGCGACCTCTCGTTTTGCACTATTCTTATCCTTAGTTAGTGCAGGCTCGACTGCCAAATCATACTGCCAGCTAATTCACTATGTTTCCCAAAAATCAAATTATGCTACGCTAAATCATTCTCTAAAATATCTCAAAACTTTTTTCTACTTTTCTTCATGTTCCCCTTTTCACTGAGTATATTTCTGGTTTTTGGAAAATATGCCCACGCCAAATCTTCTTTTTTTTTGCCAGGAACCTAAGGATAAGGATAAAGGATGAGGTTCTCGGCGTATATCAATCTTCTGCGGATGCGCCACACATTCGACTTCCATTCAGAATCTTAGAGGCATTTGAATGTGTATAGGGCCTGCACAATGACTTGCGGAGATCAGCCAATGTTCAAGTCAGTGTTTTTATCCACCCAAACAAGTCTGGCACCAATTTACTGTTCGCGGAGCGATTAAAGGCTTGGTTGACCTTGGGCGAGGATCGATCACTCAAACGTGTGCGTGACAGCGGCGCCTCTTGCCACTGCCCCTGCCAGGAACCTAAACTTTCAAGAATGTCATTTATTTTTCCTGTAGGTTCCCTTTCTAACATGATTTTTTCCTGGTGGTGATAAAGGCACAGTTCACTATAATCTTCGATTTTGAAACTAATCGCGTAATCGATTGTTCGGCCCCCGGGTAGAACCGAAATGACAAAGAAACCGAGAAAAACGCACCAGAAGGCCACGAAATCCTTTACTCTAACACCGCTTTTTTACTCTCAGTGGAACTAATTGTTGTAACAATGAAATCGCTGCCGAGATGTCGTACGTTCGTGCCGTGGCAGTGTGGAGGAAAGAAGATCACCTCCGTGCAAACCGACGTCATCCCCTCCACGAAGAGGGTTTTTGTCATGAGAGAGGTGCTGGCCGGCCGCAGCTCTCCTTCGGATTCTCCTGCAAATGGCCGGCGTAGAGAGGAATCCTGGACCCGGTCAGAAGTACCTTTGCGCCACGTGCGGCAAGGATGTTAACTGGAGACATACCAGCGTCCAGTACTTCGGATGCCAAAGGTGGGTGCATCTCTCCTGTTCGGGTCTCAGCTCTGTGAGGAATCATAACTCTTCTTTTCTATATGTTTTGTGCTCCTCACTTACCACCTCTGATTCCTCAAACTCCAATGGCCCCTTTCCATTGTACATACAAATCTCTCTTTGCACGTATGTACTTACCATCCAGACATGATCATGGTTCAAGAAACCAAGCTCTCTCCATCCCCTACAAATCCTCATCCCAATATCCCAGGCTATACTTCTTACCATGCTCCAAGGTCAAATCTTGGCGGAGGAGTTTCCATTTTCGTATTATCTACTCTTCCCTCACACTTCTCCCGAGCGTATGGTGATTCTCAACATATGCATGCATACGTTATTTCACTCGATTGAGCAATCAATCGGGGAAGATGATGGAAAATATTGAAAAAAAAGGAAAACTAAGCCCAAGGCGGAAATCGAACCGACGATTTTATGTTTAGACGGAACCGCGAGAGGCAAGATTGGAAAATTTGCAAAAGTTAGCCCACGGCCGGGATCGAACCGACAATCTTCTGATTAGAAGTCAGACGCCTTATCCATTAGGCCACGCGGGCATGCAACGCCGTCGTGTTATCTCCCACATTTCTCCCGAGCGTATGGTGATTCTCAACATATGCATGCATACGTTATTTCACTCGATTGAGCAATCAATCGGGGAAGATGAGAGAAAATTTTGAAAAAAAAAGGAAAACTAAGCCCACGGCGGAAATCGAACCGACGATTTTATGTTTAGACGGAACCGCGAGAGACAAGTTTGGAAAATTTGCAAAAGTAAGCCCACGGCCGGGATCGAACCGACAATCTTCTGATTAGAAGTCAGACGCCTTATCCATTAGGCCACGCGGGCATGCAACGCCGTCGTGTTATCTCCCACATTTCTCCCGAGCGTATGGTGATTCTCAACATATGCATGCATGCGTTATTTCACTCGATTGAGCAATCAATCGGGGAAGATGATGGAAAATATTGAAAAAAAAGGAAAACTAAGCCCACGGCGGAAATCGAACCGACGATTTTATGTTTAGACGGAACCGCGAGAGACAAGTTTGGAAAATTTGCAAAAGTAAGCCCACGGCCGGGATCGAACCGACAATCTTCTGATTAGAAGTCAGACGCCTTATCCATTAGGCCACGCGGGCATGCAACGCCGTCGTGTTATCTCCCACATTTCTCCCGAGCGTATGATGATTCTCAACATATGCATGCATGCGTTATTTCACTCGATTGAGCAATCAATCGGGGAAGATGAGAGAAAAATTTGAAAATATAGGAAAACTAAGCCCACGGCGGAAATCGAACCGACGATTTTATGTTTAGACGGAACCGCGAGAGACAAGTTTGGAAAATTTGCAAAAGTAAGCCCACGGCCGGGATCGAACCGACAATCTTCTGATTAGAAGTCAGACGCCTTATCCATTAGGCCACGCGGGCATGCAACGCCGTCGTGTTATCTCCCACATTTCTCCCGAGCGTATGGTGATTCTCAACATATGCATGCATACGTTATTTCACTCGATAGAGCAATCAATCGGGGAAGATGAGAGAAAAATTTGAAAAAAAAGGAAAACTAAGCCCACGGCGGAAATCGAACCGACGATTTTATGTTTAGACGGAACCGCGAGAGACAAGTTTGGAAAATTTGCAAAAGTAAGCCCACGGCCGGGATCGAACCGACAATCTTCTGATTAGAAGTCAGACGCCTTATCCATTAGGCCACGCGGGCATGCAACGCCGTCGTGTTATCTCCCACATTTCTCCCGAGCGTATGGTGATTCTCAACATATGCATGCATGCGTTATTTCACTCGATTGAGCAATCAATCGGGGAAGATGAGAGAAAAATTTGAAAAAAAGGAAAACTAAGCCCACGGCGGAAATCGAACCGACGATTTTATGTTTAGACGGAACCGCGAGAGACAAGTTTGGAAAATTTGCAAAAGTAAGCCCACGGCCGGGATCGAACCGACAATCTTCTGATTAGAAGTCAGACGCCTTATCCATTAGGCCACGCGGGCATGCAACGCCGTCGTGTTATCTCCCACATTTCTCCCGAGCGTATGGTGATTCTCAACATATGCATGCATGCGTTATTTCACTCGATTGAGCAATCAATCGGGAAGATGAGAGAAAAATTTGAAAAAAAAGGAAAACTAAGCCCACGGCGGAAATCGAACCGACGATTTTATGTTTAGACGGAACCGCGAGAGACAAGTTTGGAAAATTTGCAAAAGTAAGCCCACGGCCGGGATCGAACCGACAATCTTCTGATTAGAAGTCAGACGCCTTATCCATTAGGCCACGCGGGCATGCAACGCCGTCGTGTTATCTCCCACATTTCTCCCGAGCGTATGGTGATTCTCAACATATGCATGCATACGTTATTTCACTCGATAGAGCAATCAATCGGGGAAGATGAGAGAAAAATTTGAAAAAAAAGGAAAACTAAGCCCACGGCGGAAATCGAACCGACGATTTTATGTTTAGACGGAACCGCGAGAGACAAGTTTGGAAAATTTGCAAAAGTAAGCCCACGGCCGGGATCGAACCGACAATCTTCTGATTAGAAGTCAGACGCCTTATCCATTAGGCCACGCGGGCATGCAACGCCGTCGTGTTATCTCCCACATTTCTCCCGAGCGTATGATGATTCTCAACATATGCATGCATGCGTTATTTCACTCGATTGAGCAATCAATCGGGGAAGATGAGAGAAAAATTTGAAAAAAAAGGAAAACTAAGCCCACGGCGGAAATCGAACCGACGATTTTATGTTTAGACGGAACCGCGAGAGACAAGTTTGGAAAATTTGCAAAAGTAAGCCCACGGCCGGGATCGAACCGACAATCTTCTGATTAGAAGTCAGACGCCTTATCCATTAGGCCACGCGGGCATGCAACGCCGTCGTGTTATCTCCCACATTTCTCCCGAGCGTATGATGATTCTCAACATATGCATGCATGCGTTATTTCACTCGATTGAGCAATCAATCGGGGAAGATGAGAGAAAAATTTGAAAAAAAGAAAACTAAACCCACGGCGGAAATCGAACCGACGATTTTATGTTTAGACGGAACCGCGAGAGACAAGTTTGGAAAATTTGCAAAAGTAAGCCCACGGCCGGGATCGAACCGACAATCTTCTGATTAGAAGTCAGACGCCTTATCCATTAGGCCACGCGGGCATGCAACGCCGTCGTGTTATCTCCCACATTTCTCCCGAGCGTATGGTGATTCTCAACATATGCATGCATGCGTTATTTCACTCGATTGAGCAATCAATCGGGGAAGATGAGAGAAAAATTTGAAAAAGCAGGAAAACTAAGCCCACGGCGGAAATCGAACCGACGATTTTATGTTTAGACGGAACCGCGAGAGACAAGTTTGGAAAATTTGCAAAAGTAAGCCCACGGCCGGGATCGAACCGACAATCTTCTGATTAGAAGTCAGACGCCTTATCCATTAGGCCACGCGGGCATGCAACGCCGTCGTGTTATCTCCCACATTTCTCCCGAGCGTATGATGATTCTCAACATATGCATGCATGCGTTATTTCACTCGATTGAGCAATCAATCGGGGAAGATGAGAGAAAATTTGAAAAAGCAGGAAAACTAAGCCCACGGCGGAAATCGAACCGACGATTTTATGTTTAGACGGAACCGCGAGAGACAAGTTTGGAAAATTTGCAAAAGTAAGCCCACGGCCGGGATCGAACCGACAATCTTCTGATTAGAAGTCAGACGCCTTATCCATTAGGCCACGCGGGCATGCAACGCCGTCGTGTTATCTCCCACATTTCTCCCGAGCGTATGATGATTCTCAACATATGCATGCATGCGTTATTTCACTCGATTGAGCAATCAATCGGGGAAGATGAGAGAAAAATTTGAAAAAAAGAAAACTAAGCCCACGGCGGAAATCGAACCGACGATTTTATGTTTAGACGGAACCGCGAGAGACAAGTTTGGAAAATTTGCAAAAGTAAGCCCACGGCCGGGATCGAACCGACAATCTTCTGATTAGAAGTCAGACGCCTTATCCATTAGGCCACGCGGGCATGCAACGCCGTCGTGTTATCTCCCACATTTCTCCCGAGCGTATGGTGATTCTCAACATATGCATGCATACGTTATTTCACTCGATAGAGCAATCAATCGGGGAAGATGAGAGAAAAATTTGAAAAAAAAGGAAAACTAAGCCCACGGCGGAAATCGAACCGACGATTTTATGTTTAGACGGAACCGCGAGAGACAAGTTTGGAAAATTTGCAAAAGTAAGCCCACGGCCGGGATCGAACCGACAATCTTCTGATTAGAAGTCAGACGCCTTATCCATTAGGCCACGCGGGCATGCAACGCCGTCGTGTTATCTCCCACATTTCTCCCGAGCGTATGGTGATTCTCAACATATGCATGCATGCGTTATTTCACTCGATTGAGCAATCAATCGGGGAAGATGAGAGAAAAATTTGAAAAAAAGGAAAACTAAGCCCACGGCGGAAATCGAACCGACGATTTTATGTTTAGACGGAACCGCGAGAGACAAGTTTGGAAAATTTGCAAAAGTAAGCCCACGGCCGGGATCGAACCGACAATCTTCTGATTAGAAGTCAGACGCCTTATCCATTAGGCCACGCGGGCATGCAACGCCGTCGTGTTATCTCCCACATTTCTCCCGAGCGTATGGTGATTCTCAACATACGCATGCATACGTTATTTCACTCGATAGAGCAATCAATCGGGGAAGATGAGAGAAAAATTTGAAAAAAAAAGGAAAACTAAGCCCACGGCGGAAATCGAACCGACGATTTTATGTTTAGACGGAACCGCGAGAGACAAGTTTGGAAAATTTGCAAAAGTAAGCCCACGGCCGGGATCGAACCGACAATCTTCTGATTAGAAGTCAGACGCCTTATCCATTAGGCCACGCGGGCATGCAACGCCGTCGTGTTATCTCCCACATTTCTCCCGAGCGTATGGTGATTCTCAACATATGCATGCATACGTTATTTCACTCGATAGAGCAATCAATCGGGGAAGATGAGAGAAAAATTTGAAAAAAAAGGAAAACTAAGCCCACGGCGGAAATCGAACCGACGATTTTATGTTTAGACGGAACCGCGAGAGACAAGTTTGGAAAATTTGCAAAAGTAAGCCCACGGCCGGGATCGAACCGACAATCTTCTGATTAGAAGTCAGACGCCTTATCCATTAGGCCACGCGGGCATGCAACGCCGTCGTGTTATCTCCCACATTTCTCCCGAGCGTATGGTGATTCTCAACATATGCATGCATACGTTATTTCACTCGATAGAGCAATCAATCGGGGAAGATGAGAGAAAAATTTGAAAAAAAAGGAAAACTAAGCCCACGGCGGAAATCGAACCGACGATTTTATGTTTAGACGGAACCGCGAGAGACAAGTTTGGAAAATTTGCAAAAGTAAGCCCACGGCCGGGATCGAACCGACAATCTTCTGATTAGAAGTCAGACGCCTTATCCATTAGGCCACGCGGGCATGCAACGCCGTCGTGTTATCTCCCACATTTCTCCCGAGCGTATGATGATTCTCAACATATGCATGCATGCGTTATTTCACTCGATTGAGCAATCAATCGGGGAAGATGAGAGAAAAATTTGAAAAAGGAAAACTAAGCCCACGGCGGAAATCGAACCGACGATTTTATGTTTAGACGGAACCGCGAGAGACAAGTTTGGAAAATTTGCAAAAGTAAGCCCACGGCCGGGATCGAACCGACAATCTTCTGATTAGAAGTCAGACGCCTTATCCATTAGGCCACGCGGGCATGCAACGCCGTCGTGTTATCTCCCACATTTCTCCCGAGCGTATGATGATTCTCAACATATGCATGCATGCGTTATTTCACTCGATTGAGCAATCAATCGGGGAAGATGAGAGAAAAATTTGAAAAAGGAAAACTTAGCCCACGGCGGAAATCGAACCGACGATTTTATGTTTAGACGGAACCGCGAGAGACAAGTTTGGAAAATTTGCAAAAGTAAGCCCACGGCCGGGATCGAACCGACAATCTTCTGATTAGAAGTCAGACGCCTTATCCATTAGGCCACGCGGGCATGCAACGCCGTCGTGTTATCTCCCACATTTCTCCCGAGCGTATGGTGATTCTCAACATATGCATGCATACGTTATTTCACTCGATAGAGCAATCAATCGGGGAAGATGAGAGAAAAATTTGAAAAAAAAGGAAAACTAAGCCCACGGCGGAAATCGAACCGACGATTTTATGTTTAGACGGAACCGCGAGAGACAAGTTTGGAAAATTTGCAAAAGTAAGCCCACGGCCGGGATCGAACCGACAATCTTCTGATTAGAAGTCAGACGCCTTATCCATTAGGCCACGCGGGCATGCAACGCCGTCGTGTTATCTCCCACATTTCTCCCGAGCGTATGATGATTCTCAACATATGCATGCATGCGTTATTTCACTCGATTGAGCAATCAATCGGGGAAGATGAGAGAAAAATTTGAAAAAAAGGAAAACTAAGCCCACGGCGGAAATCGAACCGACGATTTTATGTTTAGACGGAACCGCGAGAGACAAGTTTGGAAAATTTGCAAAAGTAAGCCCACGGCCGGGATCGAACCGACAATCTTCTGATTAGAAGTCAGACGCCTTATCCATTAGGCCACGCGGGCATGCAACGCCGTCGTGTTATCTCCCACATTTCTCCCGAGCGTATGGTGATTCTCAACATATGCATGCATACGTTATTTCACTCGATAGAGCAATCAATCGGGGAAGATGAGAGAAAAATTTGAAAAAAAAGGAAAACTAAGCCCACGGCGGAAATCGAACCGACGATTTTATGTTTAGACGGAACCGCGAGAGACAAGTTTGGAAAATTTGCAAAAGTAAGCCCACGGCCGGGATCGAACCGACAATCTTCTGATTAGAAGTCAGACGCCTTATCCATTAGGCCACGCGGGCATGCAACGCCGTCGTGTTATCTCCCACATTTCTCCCGAGCGTATGGTGATTCTCAACATATGCATGCATGCGTTATTTCACTCGATTGAGCAATCAATCGGGGAAGATGAGAGAAAAATTTGAAAAAAAAAAGGAAAACTAAGCCCACGGCGGAAATCGAACCGACGATTTTATGTTTAGACGGAACCGCGAGAGACAAGTTTGGAAAATTTGCAAAAGTAAGCCCACGGCCGGGATCGAACCGACAATCTTCTGATTAGAAGTCAGACGCCTTATCCATTAGGCCACGCGGGCATGCAACGCCGTCGTGTTATCTCCCACATTTCTCCCGAGCGTATGATGATTCTCAACATATGCATGCATGCGTTATTTCACTCGATTGAGCAATCAATCGGGGAAGATGAGAGAAAATTTTGAAAAAAAAGGAAAACTAAGCCCACGGCGGAAATCGAACCGACGATTTTATGTTTAGACGGAACCGCGAGAGACAAGTTTGGAAAATTTGCAAAAGTAAGCCCACGGCCGGGATCGAACCGACAATCTTCTGATTAGAAGTCAGACGCCTTATCCATTAGGCCACGCGGGCATGCAACGCCGTCGTGTTATCTCCCACATTTCTCCCGAGCGTATGATGATTCTCAACATATGCATGCATGCGTTATTTCACTCGATTGAGCAATCAATCGGGGAAGATGAGAGAAAAATTTGAAAAAAAAAGGAAAACTAAGCCCACGGCGGAAATCGAACCGACGATTTTATGTTTAGACGGAACCGCGAGAGACAAGTTTGGAAAATTTGCAAAAGTAAGCCCACGGCCGGGATCGAACCGACAATCTTCTGATTAGAAGTCAGACGCCTTATCCATTAGGCCACGCGGGCATGCAACGCCGTCGTGTTATCTCCCACATTTCTCCCGAGCGTATGATGATTCTCAACATATGCATGCATGCGTTATTTCACTCGATTGAGCAATCAATCGGGGAAGATGAGAGAAAAATTTGAAAAAAAGAAAACTAAGCCCACGGCGGAAATCGAACCGACGATTTTATGTTTAGACGGAACCGCGAGAGACAAGTTTGGAAAATTTGCAAAAGTAAGCCCACGGCCGGGATCGAACCGACAATCTTCTGATTAGAAGTCAGACGCCTTATCCATTAGGCCACGCGGGCATGCAACGCCGTCGTGTTATCTCCCACATTTCTCCCGAGCGTATGATGATTCTCAACATATGCATGCATGCGTTATTTCACTCGATTGAGCAATCAATCGGGGAAGATGAGAGAAAAATTTGAAAAAAAGGAAAACTAAGCCCACGGCGGAAATCGAACCGACGATTTTATGTTTAGACGGAACCGCGAGAGACAAGTTTGGAAAATTTGCAAAAGTAAGCCCACGGCCGGGATCGAACCGACAATCTTCTGATTAGAAGTCAGACGCCTTATCCATTAGGCCACGCGGGCATGCAACGCCGTCGTGTTATCTCCCACATTTCTCCCGAGCGTATGATGATTCTCAACATATGCATGCATGCGTTATTTCACTCGATTGAGCAATCAATCGGGGAAGATGAGAGAAAAATTTGAAAAAAAAAAGGAAAACTAAGCCCACGGCGGAAATCGAACCGACGATTTTATGTTTAGACGGAACCGCGAGAGACAAGTTTGGAAAATTTGCAAAAGTAAGCCCACGGCCGGGATCGAACCGACAATCTTCTGATTAGAAGTCAGACGCCTTATCCATTAGGCCACGCGGGCATGCAACGCCGTCGTGTTATCTCCCACATTTCTCCCGAGCGTATGGTGATTCTCAACATATGCATGCATGCGTTATTTCACTCGATTGAGCAATCAATCGGGGAAGATGAGAGAAAAATTTGAAAAAAAGAAAACTAAGCCCACGGCGGAAATCGAACCGACGATTTTATGTTTAGACGGAACCGCGAGAGACAAGTTTGGAAAATTTGCAAAAGTAAGCCCACGGCCGGGATCGAACCGACAATCTTCTGATTAGAAGTCAGACGCCTTATCCATTAGGCCACGCGGGCATGCAACGCCGTCGTGTTATCTCCCACATTTCTCCCGAGCGTATGGTGATTCTCAACATATGCATGCATGCGTTATTTCACTCGATTGAGCAATCAATCGGGGAAGATGAGAGAAAAATTTGAAAAAAAAGGAAAACTAAGCCCACGGCGGAAATCGAACCGACGATTTTATGTTTAGACGGAACCGCGAGAGACAAGTTTGGAAAATTTGCAAAAGTAAGCCCACGGCCGGGATCGAACCGACAATCTTCTGATTAGAAGTCAGACGCCTTATCCATTAGGCCACGCGGGCATGCAACGCCGTCGTGTTATCTCCCACATTTCTCCCGAGCGTATGATGATTCTCAACATATGCATGCATGCGTTATTTCACTCGATTGAGCAATCAATCGGGGAAGATGAGAGAAAAATTTGAAAAAAAGAAAACTAAGCCCACGGCGGAAATCGAACCGACGATTTTATGTTTAGACGGAACCGCGAGAGACAAGTTTGGAAAATTTGCAAAAGTAAGCCCACGGCCGGGATCGAACCGACAATCTTCTGATTAGAAGTCAGACGCCTTATCCATTAGGCCACGCGGGCATGCAACGCCGTCGTGTTATCTCCCACATTTCTCCCGAGCGTATGATGATTCTCAACATATGCATGCATGCGTTATTTCACTCGATTGAGCAATCAATCGGGGAAGTTGAGAAAAATTTGAAAAAAAAGGAAAACTAAGCCCACGGCGGAAATCGAACCGACGATTTTATGTTTAGACGGAACCGCGAGAGACAAGTTTGGAAAATTTGCAAAAGTAAGCCCACGGCCGGGATCGAACCGACAATCTTCTGATTAGAAGTCAGACGCCTTATCCATTAGGCCACGCGGGCATGCAACGCCGTCGTGTTATCTCCCACATTTCTCCCGAGCGTATGGTGATTCTCAACATACGCATGCATGCGTTATTTCACTCGATTGAGCAATCAATCGGGGAAGATGAGAGAAAAATTTGAAAAAAAGAAAACTAAGCCCACGGCGGAAATCGAACCGACGATTTTATGTTTAGACGGAACCGCGAGAGACAAGTTTGGAAAATTTGCAAAAGTAAGCCCACGGCCGGGATCGAACCGACAATCTTCTGATTAGAAGTCAGACGCCTTATCCATTAGGCCACGCGGGCATGCAACGCCGTCGTGTTATCTCCCACATTTCTCCCGAGCGTATGGTGATTCTCAACATATGCATGCATACGTTATTTCACTCGATAGAGCAATCAATCGGGGAAGATGAGAGAAAAATTTGAAAAAAAAG
Organism: Aplectana chamaeleonis; assembly: GCA_029168955.1. NCBI lineage: Eukaryota > Metazoa > Nematoda > Chromadorea > Rhabditida > Cosmocercidae > Aplectana > Aplectana chamaeleonis. The sequence goes on from JAPDOI010000781.1 coordinate 242,643, forward strand.
GAAAACTAAGCCCACGGCGGAAATCGAACCGACGATTTTATGTTTAGACGGAACCGCGAGAGACAAGTTTGGAAAATTTGCAAAAGTAAGCCCACGGCCGGGATCGAACCGACAATCTTCTGATTAGAAGTCAGACGCCTTATCCATTAGGCCACGCGGGCATGCAACGCCGTCGTGTTATCTCCCACATTTCTCCAGAGCGTATGGTGATCCTCAACATATGCATGCATACGTTATTTCACTCGATTGAGCAATCAATCGGGGAAGATGAGAGAAAAATTTGAAACAAAAGGAAAACTAAGCCCACGGCGGAAATCGAACCGACGATTTTATGTTTAGACGGAACCGCGAGAGACAAGTTTGGAAAATTTGCAAAAGTAAGCCCACGGCCGGGATCGAAATGACAATCTTCTGATTAGAAGTCAGACGCCTTATCCATTAGGCCACGCGGGCATGCAACGCCGTCGTGTTATCTCCCACATTTCTCCCGAGCGTATGGTGATTCTCAACATATGCATGCATGCGTTATTTCACTCGATTGAGCAATCAATCGGGGAAGATGAGAGAAAAATTTGAAAAAAAAAGGAAAACTAAGCCCACGGCGGAAATCGAACCGACGATTTTATGTTTAGACGGAACCGCGAGAGACAAGTTTGGAAAATTTGCAAAAGTAAGCCCACGGCCGGGATCGAACCGACAATCTTCTGATTAGAAGTCAGACGCCTTATCCATTAGGCCACGCGGGCATGCAACGCCGTCGTGTTATCTCCCACATTTCTCCCGAGCGTATGATGATTCTCAACATATGCATGCATGCGTTATTTCACTCGATTGAGCAATCAATCGGGGAAGATGAGAGACAAATTTGAAAAAAAGAAAACTAAGCCCACGGCGGAAATCGAACCGACGATTTTATGTTTAGACGGAACCGCGAGAGACAAGTTTGGAAAATTTGCAAAAGTAAGCCCACGGCCGGGATCGAACCGACAATCTTCTGATTAGAAGTCAGACGCCTTATCCATTAGGCCACGCGGGCATGCAACGCCGTCGTGTTATCTCCCACATTTCTCCCGAGCGTATGATGATTCTCAACATATGCATGCATGCGTTATTTCACTCGATTGAGCAATCAATCGGGGAAGATGAGAGAAAAAATTTCAAAAAAAGGAAAACTAAGCCCACGGCGGAAATCGAACCGACGATTTTATGTTTAGACGGAACCGCGAGAGACAAGTTTGGAAAATTTGCAAAAGTAAGCCCACGGCCGGGATCGAACCGACAATCTTCTGATTAGAAGTCAGACGCCTTATCCATTAGGCCACGCGGGCATGCAACGCCGTCGTGTTATCTCCCACATTTCTCCCGAGCGTATGATGATTCTCAACATATGCATGCATGCGTTATTTCACTCGATTGAGCAATCAATCGGGGAAGATGAGAGAAAAATTTGAAAAAAAGAAAACTAAGCCCACGGCGGAAATCGAACCGACGATTTTATGTTTAGACGGAACCGCGAGAGACAAGTTTGGAAAATTTGCAAAAGTAAGCCCACGGCCGGGATCGAACCGACAATCTTCTGATTAGAAGTCAGACGCCTTATCCATTAGGCCACGCGGGCATGCAACGCCGTCGTGTTATCTCCCACATTTCTCCCGAGCGTATGATGATTCTCAACATATGCATGCATGCGTTATTTCACTCGATTGAGCAATCAATCGGGGAAGATGAGAGAAAAATTTGAAAAAAAGAAAACTAAGCCCACGGCGGAAATCGAACCGACGATTTTATGTTTAGACGGAACCGCGAGAGACAAGTTTGGAAAATTTGCAAAAGTAAGCCCACGGCCGGGATCGAACCGACAATCTTCTGATTAGAAGTCAGACGCCTTATCCATTAGGCCACGCGGGCATGCAACGCCGTCGTGTTATCTCCCACATTTCTCCCGAGCGTATGATGATTCTCAACATATGCATGCATGCGTTATTTCACTCGATTGAGCAATCAATCGGGGAAGATGAGAGAAAAATTTGAAAAAAAGGAAAACTAAGCCCACGGCGGAAATCGAACCGACGATTTTATGTTTAGACGGAACCGCGAGAGACAAGTTTGGAAAATTTGCAAAAGTAAGCCCACGGCCGGGATCGAACCGACAATCTTCTGATTAGAAGTCAGACGCCTTATCCATTAGGCCACGCGGGCATGCAACGCCGTCGTGTTATCTCCCACATTTCTCCCGAGCGTATGGTGATTCTCAACATACGCATGCATGCGTTATTTCACTCGATTGAGCAATCAATCGGGGAAGATGAGAGACAAATTTGAAAAAAAGAAAACTAAGCCCACGGCGGAAATCGAACCGACGATTTTATGTTTAGACGGAACCGCGAGAGACAAGTTTGGAAAATTTGCAAAAGTAAGCCCACGGCCGGGATCGAACCGACAATCTTCTGATTAGAAGTCAGACGCCTTATCCATTAGGCCACGCGGGCATGCAACGCCGTCGTGTTATCTCCCACATTTCTCCCGAGCGTATGATGATTCTCAACATATGCATGCATGCGTTATTTCACTCGATTGAGCAATCAATCGGGGAAGATGAGAGAAAAATTTGAAAAAAAGAAAACTAAGCCCACGGCGGAAATCGAACCGACGATTTTATGTTTAGACGGAACCGCGAGAGACAAGTTTGGAAAATTTGCAAAAGTAAGCCCACGGCCGGGATCGAACCGACAATCTTCTGATTAGAAGTCAGACGCCTTATCCATTAGGCCACGCGGGCATGCAACGCCGTCGTGTTATCTCCCACATTTCTCCCGAGCGTATGGTGATTCTCAACATATGCATGCATGCGTTATTTCACTCGATTGAGCAATCAATCGGGGAAGATGAGAGAAAAATTTGAAAAAAAAAGGAAAACTAAGCCCACGGCGGAAATCGAACCGACGATTTTATGTTTAGACGGAACCGCGAGAGACAAGTTTGGAAAATTTGCAAAAGTAAGCCCACGGCCGGGATCGAACCGACAATCTTCTGATTAGAAGTCAGACGCCTTATCCATTAGGCCACGCGGGCATGCAACGCCGTCGTGTTATCTCCCACATTTCTCCCGAGCGTATGGTGATTCTCAACATATGCATGCATGCGTTATTTCACTCGATTGAGCAATCAATCGGTTAAGATGAGAGAAAAATTTGAAAAAAGGAAAACTAAGCCCACGGCGGAAATCGAACCGACGATTTTATGTTTAGACGGAACCGCGAGAGACAAGTTTGGAAAATTTGCAAAAGTAAGCCCACGGCCGGGATCGAACCGACAATCTTCTGATTAGAAGTCAGACGCCTTATCCATTAGGCCACGCGGGCATGCAACGCCGTCGTGTTATCTCCCACATTTCTCCCGAGCGTATGATGATTCTCAACATATGCATGCATGCGTTATTTCACTCGATTGAGCAATCAATCGGGGAAGATGAGAGAAAAATTTGAAAAAGAGGAAACTAAGCCCACGGCGGAAATCGAACCGACGATTTTATGTTTAGACGGAACCGCGAGAGACAAGTTTGGAAAATTTGCAAAAGTAAGCCCACGGCCGGGATCGAACCGACAATCTTCTGATTAGAAGTCAGACGCCTTATCCATTAGGCCACGCGGGCATGCAACGCCGTCGTGTTATCTCCCACATTTCTCCCGAGCGTATGGTGATTCTCAACATATGCATGCATGCGTCATTTCACTCGATAGAGCAATCAATCGGGGAAGATGAGAGAAAAATTTGAAAAAAGAAGAAAACTAAGCCCACGACGGAAATCGAACCGACGATTTTATGTTTAGACGGAACCGCGAGAGACAAGTTTGGAAAATTTGCAAAAGTAAGCCCACGGCCGGGATCGAAATGACAATCTTCTGATTAGAAGTCAGACGCCTTATCCATTAGGCCACGCGGGCATGCAACGCCGTCGTGTTATCTCCCACATTTCTCCCGAGCGTATGGTGATTCTCAACATATGCATGCATGCGTTATTTCACTCGATTGAGCAATCAATCGGGGAAGATGAGGGAAAATTTGAAAAAAAGGAAAACTAAGCCCACGGCGGAAATCGAACCGACGATTTTATGTTTAGACGGAACCGCGAGAGACAAGTTTGGAAAATTTGCAAAAGTAAGCCCACGGCCGGGATCGAACCGACAATCTTCTGATTAGAAGTCAGACGCCTTATCCATTAGGCCACGCGGGCATGCAACGCCGTCGTGTTATCTCCCACATTTCTCCCGAGCGTATGGTGATTCTCAACATATGCATGCATGCGTTATTTCACTCGATTGAGCAATCAATCGGGGAAGATGAGAGAAAAATTTGAAAAAAAGGAAAACTAAGCCCACGGCGGAAATCGAACCGACGATTTTATGTTTAGACGGAACCGCGAGAGACAAGTTTGGAAAATTTGCAAAAGTAAGCCCACGGCCGGGATCGAACCGACAATCTTCTGATTAGAAGTCAGACGCCTTATCCATTAGGCCACGCGGGCATGCAACGCCGTCGTGTTATCTCCCACATTTCTCCCGAGCGTATGATGATTCTCAACATATGCATGCATGCGTTATTTCACTCGATTGAGCAATCAATCGGGGAAGATGAGAGAAAAATTTGAAAAAAAAGGAAAACTAAGCCCACGGCGGAAATCGAACCGACGATTTTATGTTTAGACGGAACCGCGAGAGACAAGTTTGGAAAATTTGCAAAAGTAAGCCCACGGCCGGGATCGAACCGACAATCTTCTGATTAGAAGTCAGACGCCTTATCCATTAGGCCACGCGGGCATGCAACGCCGTCGTGTTATCTCCCACATTTCTCCCGAGCGTATGATGATTCTCAACATATGCATGCATGCGTTATTTCACTCGATTGAGCAATCAATCGGGGAAGATGATGGAAAATATTGAAAAAAAGGAAAACTAAGCCCACGGCGGAAATCGAACCGACGATTTTATGTTTAGACGGAACCGCGAGAGACAAGTTTGGAAAATTTGCAAAAGTAAGCCCACGGCCGGGATCGAACCGACAATCTTCTGATTAGAAGTCAGACGCCTTATCCATTAGGCCACGCGGGCATGCAACGCCGTCGTGTTATCTCCCACATTTCTCCCGAGCGTATGGTGATTCTCAACATATGCATGCATGCGTTATTTCACTCGATTGAGCAATCAATCGGGGAAGATGAGAGAAAATTTGAAAAAAAAGGAAAACTAAGCCCACGGCGGAAATCGAACCGACGATTTTATGTTTAGACGGAACCGCGAGAGACAAGTTTGGAAAATTTGCAAAAGTAAGCCCACGGCCGGGATCGAACCGACAATCTTCTGATTAGAAGTCAGACGCCTTATCCATTAGGCCACGCGGGCATGCAACGCCGTCGTGTTATCTCCCACATTTCTCCCGAGCGTATGATGATTCTCAACATATGCATGCATGCGTTATTTCACTCGATTGAGCAATCAATCGGGGAAGATGATGGAAAATATTGAAAAAAGGAAAACTAAGCCCACGGCGGAAATCGAACCGACGATTTTATGTTTAGACGGAACCGCGAGAGACAAGTTTGGAAAATTTGCAAAAGTAAGCCCACGGCCGGGATCGAACCGACAATCTTCTGATTAGAAGTCAGACGCCTTATCCATTAGGCCACGCGGGCATGCAACGCCGTCGTGTTATCTCCCACATTTCTCCCGAGCGTATGGTGATTCTCAACATATGCATGCATACGTTATTTCACTCGATTGAGCAATCAATCGGGGAAGATGAGAGAAAAATTTGAAAAAAAAGGAAAACTAAGCCCAAGGCGGAAATCGAACCGACGATTTTATGTTTAGACGGAACCGCGAGAGACAAGTTTGGAAAATTTGCAAAAGTAAGCCCACGGCCGGGATCGAACCGACAATCTTCTGATTAGAAGTCAGACGCCTTATCCATTAGGCCACGCGGGCATGCAACGCCGTCGTGTTATCTCCCACATTTCTCCCGAGCGTATGGTGATTCTCAACATATGCATGCATGCGTTATTTCACTCGATTGAGCAATCAATCGGGGAAGATGATGGAAAATATTGAAAAAAAGGAAAACTAAGCCCAAGACGGAAATCGAACCGACGATTTTATGTTTAGACGGAACCGCGAGAGACAAGTTTGGAAAATTTGCAAAAGTAAGCCCACGGCCGGGATCGAACCGACAATCTTCTGATTAGAAGTCAGACGCCTTATCCATTAGGCCACGCGGGCATGCAACGCCGTCGTGTTATCTCCCACATTTCTCCCGAGCGTATGGTGATTCTCAACATATGCATGCATGCGTTATTTCACTCGATTGAGCAATCAATCGGGGAAGATGATGGAAAATATTGAAAAAAGGAAAACTAAGCCCACGGCGGAAATCGAACCGACGATTTTATGTTTAGACGGAACCGCGAGAGACAAGTTTGGAAAATTTGCAAAAGTAAGCCCACGGCCGGGATCGAACCGACAATCTTCTGATTAGAAGTCAGACGCCTTATCCATTAGGCCACGCGGGCATGCAACGCCGTCGTGTTATCTCCCACATTTCTCCCGAGCGTATGGTGATTCTCAACATATGCATGCATGCGTTATTTCACTCGATTGAGCAATCAATCGGGGAAGATGATGGAAAATATTGAAAAAAAGGAAAACTAAGCCCACGGCGGAAATCGAACCGACGATTTTATGTTTAGACGGAACCGCGAGAGACAAGTTTGGAAAATTTGCAAAAGTAAGCCCACGGCCGGGATCGAACCGACAATCTTCTGATTAGAAGTCAGACGCCTTATCCATTAGGCCACGCGGGCATGCAACGCCGTCGTGTTATCTCCCACATTTCTCCCGAGCGTATGATGATTCTCAACATATGCATGCATGCGTTATTTCACTCGATTGAGCAATCAATCGGGGAAGATGAGAGAAAAATTTGAAAAAAAAGGAAAACTAAGCCCAAGACGGAAATCGAACCGACGATTTTATGTTTAGACGGAACCGCGAGAGACAAGTTTGGAAAATTTGCAAAAGTAAGCCCACGGCCGGGATCGAACCGACAATCTTCTGATTAGAAGTCAGACGCCTTATCCATTAGGCCACGCGGGCATGCAACGCCGTCGTGTTATCTCCCACATTTCTCCCGAGCGTATGGTGATTCTCAACATATGCATGCATGCGTTATTTCACTCGATTGAGCAATCAATCGGGGAAGATGATGGAAAATATTGAAAAAAAGGAAAACTAAGCCCAAGGCGAAAATCGAACCGACGATTTTATGTTTAGACGGAACCGCGAGAGACAAGTTTGGAAAATTTGCAAAAGTAAGCCCACGGCCGGGATCGAACCGACAATCTTCTGATTAGAAGTCAGACGCCTTATCCATTAGGCCACGCGGGCATGCAACGCCGTCGTGTTATCTCCCACATTTCTCCCGAGCGTATGGTGATTCTCAACATATGCATGCATGCGTTATTTCACTCGATTGAGCAATCAATCGGGGAAGATGATGGAAAATATTGAAAAAAGGAAAAATAAGCCCAAGGCGGAAATCGAACCGACGATTTTATGTTTAGACGGAACCGCGAGAGACAAGTTTGGAAAATTTGCAAAAGTAAGCCCACGGCCGGGATCGAACCGACAATCTTCTGATTAGAAGTCAGACGCCTTATCCATTAGGCCACGCGGGCATGCAACGCCGTCGTGTTATCTCCCACATTTCTCCCGAGCGTATGGTGATTCTCAACATATGCATGCATGCGTTATTTCACTCGATTGAGCAATCAATCGGGGAAGATGATGGAAAATATTGAAAAAAAAAGGAAAACTAAGCCCAAGGCGGGAATCGAACCGACGATTTTATGTTTAGACGGAACCGCGAGAGACAAGTTTGGAAAATTTGAAAAAGTAAGCCCACGGCCGGGATCGAACCGACAATCTTCTGATTAGAAGTCAGACGCCTTATCCATTAGGCCACGCGGGCATGCAACGCCGTCGTGTTATCTCCCACATTTCTCCCGAGCGTATGGTGATTCTCAACATATGCATGCATGCGTTATTTCACTCGATTGAGCAATCAATCGGGGAAGATGATGGAAAATATTGAAAAAAAAGGAAAACTAAGCCCAAGACGGAAATCGAACCGACGATTTTATGTTTAGACGGAACCGCGAGAGACAAGTTTGGAAAATTTGCAAAAGTAAGCCCACGGCCGGGATCGAACCGACAATCTTCTGATTAGAAGTCAGACGCCTTATCCATTAGGCCACGCGGGCATGCAACGCCGTCGTGTTATCTCCCACATTTCTCCCGAGCGTATGGTGATTCTCAACATATGCATGCATGCGTTATTTCACTCGATTGAGCAATCAATCGGGGAAGATGATGGAAAATATTGAAAAAAAGGAAAACTAAGCCCAAGGCGAAAATCGAACCGACGATTTTATGTTTAGACGGAACCGCGAGAGACAAGTTTGGAAAATTTGCAAAAGTAAGCCCACGGCCGGGATCGAACCGACAATCTTCTGATTAGAAGTCAGACGCCTTATCCATTAGGCCACGCGGGCATGCAACGCCGTCGTGTTATCTCCCACATTTCTCCCGAGCGTATGGTGATTCTCAACATATGCATGCATGCGTTATTTCACTCGATTGAGCAATCAATCGGGGAAGATGATGGAAAATATTGAAAAAAAAGGAAAACTAAGCCCAAGGCGGAAATCGAACCGACGATTTTATGTTTAGACGGAACCGCGAGAGGCAAGATTGGAAAATTTGCAAAAGTTAGCCCACGGCCGGGATCGAACCGACAATCTTCTGATTAGAAGTCAGACGCCTTATCCATTAGGCCACGCGGGCATGCAACTCCGTCGTGTTATCTCCCACATTTCTCCCGAGCGTATGGTGATTCTCAACATATGCATGCATACGTTATTTCACTCGATTGAGCAATCAATCGGGGAAGATGATGGAAAATATTGAAAAAAAAGGAAAACTAAGCCCAAGGCGGAAATCGAACCAACGATTTTATGTTTAGACGGAACCGCGAGAGACAAGTTTGGAAAATTTGCAAAAGTAAGCCCACGGCCGGGATCGAACCGACAATCTTCTGATTAGAAGTCAGACGCCTTATCCATTAGGCCACGCGGGCATGCAACGCCGTCGTGTTATCTCCCACATTTCTCCCGAGCGTATGGTGATTCTCAACATATGCATGCATGCGTTATTTCACTCGATTGAGCAATCAATCGGGAAGATGATGGAAAAATTTGAAAAAAAAAAGGAAAACTAAGCCCAAGGCGAAAATCGAACCGACGATTTTATGTTCAAACGGAACCGCGAGAGACAAGTTTGGAAAGTTTGCAAAAGTAAGCCCACGGCCGGGATCGAACCGACAATCTTCTGATTAGAAGTCAGACGCCTTATCCATTAGGCCACGCGGGCATGCAACGCCGTCGTGTTATCTCCCACATTTCTCCCGAGCGTATGGTGATTCTCAACATATGCATGCATGCGTTATTTCACTCGATTGAGCAATCAATCGGGGAAGATGATGGAAAATATTGAAAAAAAAGGAAAACTAAGCCCAAGGCGGAAATCGAATCAACGATTTTATGTTTAGACGGAACCGCGAGAGACAAGATTTGAAAATTTGCAAAAGTTAGCCCACGGTCGGGATCAAACCGACAATCTTCTGATTAGAAGTCAGACGCCTTATCCATTAGGCCACGCGGGCATGCAACTCCGTCGTGTTATCTCCCACATTTCTCCCGAGCGTATGGTGATTCTCAACATATGCATGCATACGTTATTTCACTCGATTGAGCAATCAATCGGGGAAGATGATGGAAAATATTGAAAAAAAAGGAAAACTAAGCCCAAGGCGGAAATCGAACCGACGATTTTATGTTTAGACGGAACCGCGAGAGGCAAGATTGGAAAATTTGCAAAAGTTAGCCCACGGCCGGGATCGAACCGACAATCTTCTGATTAGAAGTCAGACGCCTTATCCATTAGGCCACGCGGGCATGCAACGCCGTCGTGTTATCTCCCACATTTCTCCCGAGCGTATGGTGATTCTCAACATATGCATGCATGCGTTATTTCACTCGATTGAGCAATCAATCGGGGAAGATGATGGAAAATATTGAAAAAAAGGAAAACTAAGCCCAAGGCGGAAATCGAACCAACGATTTTATGTTTAGACGGAACCGCGAGAGGCAAGATTGGAAAATTTGCAAAAGTTAGCCCACGGCCGGGATCGAACCGACAATCTTCTGATTAGAAGTCAGACGCCTTATCCATTAGGCCACGCGGGCATGCAACGCCGTCGTGTTATCTCCCACATTTCTCCCGAGCGTATGGTGATTCTCAACATATGCATGCATGCGTTATTTCACTCGATTGAGCAATCAATCGGGGAAGATGATGGAAAATATTCAGAAAAAAGGGAAACTAAGCCCAAGGCGGAAATCGAACCGACGATTTTATGTTTAGACGAAACCGCCAGAGACAAGTTTGGAAAATTTGCAAAAGTTAGCCCACGGCCGGGATCGAACCGACAATCTTCTGATTAGAAGTCAGACGCCTTATCCATTAGGCCACGCGGGCATGCAACGCCGTCGTGTTATCTCCCACATTTCTCCCGAGCGTATGGTGATTCTCAACATATGCATGCATGCGTTATTTCACTCGATTGAGCAATCAATCGGGGAAGATGATGGAAAATATTGAAAAAAGGAAAACTAAGCCCAAGGCGGAAATCGAACCAACGATTTTATGTTTAGACGGAACCGCGAGAGGCAAGATTGGAAAATTTGCAAAAGTTAGCCCACGGCCGGGATCGAACCGACAATCTTCTGATTAGAAGTCAGACGCCTTATCCATTAGGCCACGCGGGCATGCAACGCCATCGTGTTATCTCCCACATTTCTCCCGAGCGTATGGTGATTCTCAACATATGCATGCATGCGTTATTTCACTCGATTGAGCAATAAATCGGGGAAGATGATGGAAAATATTGAAAAAAAAGGAAAACTAAGCCCAAGGCGGAAATCGAACCAACGATTTTATGTTTAGACGGAACCGCGAGAGGCAAGATTGGAAAATTTGCAAAAGTTAGCCCACGGCCGGGATCGAACCGACAATCTTCTGATTAGAAGTCAGACGCCTTATCCATTAGGCCACGCGGGCATGCAACGCCGTCGTGTTATCTCCCACATTTCTCCCGAGCGTATGGTGATTCTCAACATATGCATGCATGCGTTATTTCACTCGATTGAGCAATCAATCGGGGAAGATGATGGAAAATATTGAAAAAAAAGGAAAACTAAGCCCAAGGCGGAAATCGAACCAACGATTTTATGTTTAGACGGAACCGCGAGAGGCAAGATTGGAAAATTTGCAAAAGTTAGCCCACGGCCGGGATCGAACCGACAATCTTCTGATTAGAAGTCAGACGCCTTATCCATTAGGCCACGCGGGCATGCAACGCCGTCGTGTTATCTCCCACATTTCTCCCGAGCGTATGGTGATTCTCAACATATGCATGCATGCGTTATTTCACTCGATTGAGCAATCAATCGGGGAAGATGATGGAAAATATTGAAAAAAAAGGAAAACTAAGCCCAAGGCGGAAATCGAACCAACGATTTTATGTTTAGACGGAACCGCGAGAGGCAAGATTGGAAAATTTGCAAAAGTTAGCCCACGGCCGGGATCGAACCGACAATCTTCTGATTAGAAGTCAGACGCCTTATCCATTAGGCCACGCGGGCATGCAACGCCGTCGTGTTATCTCCCACATTTCTCCCGAGCGTATGGTGATTCTCAACATATGCATGCATGCGTTATTTCACTCGATTGAGCAATAAATCGGGGAAGATGATGGAAAATATTGAAAAAAGGAAAACTAAGCCCAAGGCGGAAATCGAACCAACGATTTTATGTTTAGACGGAACCGCGAGAGGCAAGATTGGAAAATTTGCAAAAGTTAGCCCACGGCCGGGATCGAACCGACAATCTTCTGATTAGAAGTCAGACGCCTTATCCATTAGGCCACGCGGGCATGCAACGCCGTCGTGTTATCTCCCACATTTCTCCCGAGCGTATGGTGATTCTCAACATATGCATGCATGCGTTATTTCACTCGATTGAGCAATCAATCGGGGAAGATGATGGAAAATATTGAAAAAAAAGGAAAACTAAGCCCAAGGCGGAAATCGAACCAACGATTTTATGTTTAGACGGAACCGCGAGAGGCAAGATTGGAAAATTTGCAAAAGTTAGCCCACGGCCGGGATCGAACCGACAATCTTCTGATTAGAAGTCAGACGCCTTATCCATTAGGCCACGCGGGCATGCAACGCCGTCGTGTTATCTCCCACATTTCTCCCGAGCGTATGGTGATTCTCAACATATGCATGCATGCGTTATTTCACTCGATTGAGCAATAAATCGGGGAAGATGATGGAAAATATTGAAAAAAAGGAAAACTAAGCCCAAGGCGGAAATCGAACCAACGATTTTATGTTTAGACGGAACCGCGAGAGGCAAGATTGGAAAATTTGCAAAAGTTAGCCCACGGCCGGGATCGAACCGACAATCTTCTGATTAGAAGTCAGACGCCTTATCCATTAGGCCACGCGGGCATGCAACGCCGTCGTGTTATCTCCCACATTTCTCCCGAGCGTATGGTGATTCTCAACATATGCATGCATGCGTTATTTCACTCGATTGAGCAATAAATCGGGGAAGATGATGGAAAATATTGAAAAAAGGAAAACTAAGCCCAAGGCGGAAATCGAACCAACGATTTTATGTTTAGACGGAACCGCGAGAGGCAAGATTGGAAAATTTGCAAAAGTTAGCCCACGGCCGGGATCGAACCGACAATCTTCTGATTAGAAGTCAGACGCCTTATCCATTAGGCCACGCGGGCATGCAACGCCGTCGTGTTATCTCCCACATTTCTCCCGAGCGTATGGTGATTCTCAACATATGCATGCATGCGTTATTTCACTCGATTGAGCAATAAATCGGGGAAGATGATGGAAAATATTGAAAAAAGGAAAACTAAGCCCAAGGCGGAAATCGAACCAACGATTTTATGTTTAGACGGAACCGCGAGAGGCAAGATTGGAAAATTTGCAAAAGTTAGCCCACGGCCGGGATCGAACCGACAATCTTCTGATTAGAAGTCAGACGCCTTATCCATTAGGCCACGCGGGCATGCAACGCCGTCGTGTTATCTCCCACATTTCTCCCGAGCGTATGGTGATTCTCAACATATGCATGCATGCGTTATTTCACTCGATTGAGCAATCAATCGGGGAAGATGATGGAAAATATTGAAAAAAGGAAAACTAAGCCCAAGGCGGAAATCGAACCAACGATTTTATGTTTAGACGGAACCGCGAGAGACAAGATTGGAAAATTTGCAAAAGTTAGCCCACGGCCGGGATCGAACCGACAATCTTCTGATTAGAAGTCAGACGCCTTATCCATTAGGCCACGCGGGCATGCAACGCCGTCGTGTTATCTCCCACATTTCTCCCGAGCGTATGGTGATTCTCAACATATGCATGCATGCGTTATTTCACTCGATTGAGCAATAAATCGGGGAAGATGATGGAAAATATTGAAAAAAGGAAAACTAAGCCCAAGGCGGAAATCGAACCAACGATTTTATGTTTAGACGGAACCGCGAGAGGCAAGATTGGAAAATTTGCAAAAGTTAGCCCACGGCCGGGATCGAACCGACAATCTTCTGATTAGAAGTCAGACGCCTTATCCATTAGGCCACGCGGGCATGCAACGCCGTCGTGTTATCTCCCACATTTCTCCCGAGCGTATGGTGATTCTCAACATATGCATGCATGCGTTATTTCACTCGATTGAGCAATCAATCGGGGAAGATGATGGAAAATATTGAAAAAGGAAAACTAAGCCCAAGGCGGAAATCGAACCAACGATTTTATGTTTAGACGGAACCGCGAGAGGCAAGATTGGAAAATTTGCAAAAGTTAGCCCACGGCCGGGATCGAACCGACAATCTTCTGATTAGAAGTCAGACGCCTTATCCATTAGGCCACGCGGGCATGCAACGCCGTCGTGTTATCTCCCACATTTCTCCCGAGCGTATGGTGATTCTCAACATATGCATGCATGCGTTATTTCACTCGATTCAGCAATCAATCGGGGAAGATGATGGAAAATATTGAAAAAAGGAAAACTAAGCCCAAGGCGGAAATCGAACCAACGATTTTATGTTTAGACGGAACCGCGAGAGGCAAGATTGGAAAATTTGCAAAAGTTAGCCCACGGCCGGGATCGAACCGACAATCTTCTGATTAGAAGTCAGACGCCTTATCCATTAGGCCACGCGGGCATGCAACGCCGTCGTGTTATCTCCCACATTTCTCCCGAGCGTATGGTGATTCTCAACATATGCATGCATGCGTTATTTCACTCGATTGAGCAATCAATCGGGGAAGATGATGGAAAATATTGAAAAAAAAGGAAAACTAAGCCCAAGGCGGAAATCGAACCAACGATTTTATGTTTAGACGGAACCGCGAGAGGCAAGATTGGAAAATTTGCAAAAGTTAGCCCACGGCCGGGATCGAACCGACAATCTTCTGATTAGAAGTCAGACGCCTTATCCATTAGGCCACGCGGGCATGCAACGCCGTCGTGTTATCTCCCACATTTCTCCCGAGCGTATGGTGATTCTCAACATATGCATGCATGCGTTATTTCACTCGATTGAGCAATAAATCGGGGAAGATGATGGAAAATATTGAAAAAAAAGGAAAACTAAGCCCAAGGCGGAAATCGAACCAACGATTTTATGTTTAGACGGAACCGCGAGAGGCAAGATTGGAAAATTTGCAAAAGTTAGCCCACGGCCGGGATCGAACCGACAATCTTCTGATTAGAAGTCAGACGCCTTATCCATTAGGCCACGCGGGCATGCAACGCCGTCGTGTTATCTCCCACATTTCTCCCGAGCGTATGGTGATTCTCAACATATGCATGCATGCGTTATTTCACTCGATTGAGCAATAAATCGGGGAAGATGATGGAAAATATTGAAAAAAGGCAAACTAAGCCCAAGGCGGAAATCGAACCAACGATTTTATGTTTAGACGGAACCGCGAGAGGCAAGATTGGAAAATTTGCAAAAGTTAGCCCACGGCCGGGATCGAACCGACAATCTTCTGATTAGAAGTCAGACGCCTTATCCATTAGGCCACGCGGGCATGCAACGCCGTCGTGTTATCTCCCACATTTCTCCCGAGCGTATGGTGATTCTCAACATATGCATGCATGCGTTATTTCACTCGATTGAGCAATCAATCGGGGAAGATGATGGAAAATATTGAAAAAAAGGAAAACTAAGCCCAAGGCGGAAATCGAACCAACGATTTTATGTTTAGACGGAACCGCGAGAGGCAAGATTGGAAAATTTGCAAAAGTTAGCCCACGGCCGGGATCGAACCGACAATCTTCTGATTAGAAGTCAGACGCCTTATCCATTAGGCCACGCGGGCATGCAACGCCATCGTGTTATCTCCCACATTTCTCCCGAGCGTATGGTGATTCTCAACATATGCATGCATGCGTTATTTCACTCGATTGAGCAATAAATCGGGGAAGATGATGGAAAATATTGAAAAAAAAAGAAAACTAAGCCCAAGGCGGAAATCGAACCAACGATTTTATGTTTAGACGGAACCGCGAGAGACAAGATTGGAAAATTTGCAAAAGTTAGCCCACGGCCGGGATCGAACCGACAATCTTCTGATTAGAAGTCAGACGCCTTATCCATTAGGCCACGCGGGCATGCAACGCCGTCGTGTTATCTCCCACATTTCTCCCGAGCGTATGGTGATTCTCAACATATGCATGCATGCGTTATTTCACTCGATTGAGCAATAAATCGGGGAAGATGATGGAAAATATTGAAAAAAAGGAAAACTAAGCCCAAGGCGGAAATCGAACCAACGATTTTATGTTTAGACGGAACCGCGAGAGGCAAGATTGGAAAATTTGCAAAAGTTAGCCCACGGCCGGGATCGAACCGACAATCTTCTGATTAGAAGTCAGACGCCTTATCCATTAGGCCACGCGGGCATGCAACGAAATCGTGTTATCTCCCACATTTCTCCCGAGCGTATGGTGATTCTCAACATATGCATGCATGCGTTATTTCACTCGATTGAGCAATAAATCGGGAAGATGATAGAAAATATTGAAAAAAAGGAAAACTAAGCCCAAGGCGGAAATCGAACCAACGATTTTATGTTTAGACGGAACCGCGAGAGGCAAGATTGGAAAATTTGCAAAAGTTAGCCCACGGCCGGGATCGAACCGACAATCTTCTGATTAGAAGTCAGACGCCTTATCCATTAGGCCACGCGGGCATGCAACGAAATCGTGTTATCTCCCACATTTCTCCCGAGCGTATGGTGATTCTCAACATATGCATGCATGCGTTATTTCACTCGATTGAGCAATAAACCGGGGAAGATGATGGAAAATATTGAAAAAAAGGAAAACTAAGCCCAAGGCGGAAATCGAACCAACGATTTTATGTTTAGACGGAACCGCGAGAGGCAAGATTGGAAAATTTGCAAAAGTTAGCCCACGGCCGGGATCGAACCGACAATCTTCTGATTAGAAGTCAGACGCCTTATCCATTAGGCCACGCGGGCATGCAACGCCGTCGTGTTATCTCCCACATTTCTCCCGAGCGTATGGTGATTCTCAACATATGCATGCATGCGTTATTTCACTCGATTGAGCAATCAATCGGGGAAGATGATGGAAAATATTGAAAAAAAAGGAAAACTAAGCCCAAGGCGGAAATCGAACCAACGATTTTATGTTTAGACGGAACCGCGAGAGGCAAGATTGGAAAATTTGCAAAAGTTAGCCCACGGCCGGGATCGAACCGACAATCTTCTGATTAGAAGTCAGACGCCTTATCCATTAGGCCACGCGGGCATGCAACGCCGTCGTGTTATCTCCCACATTTCTCCCGAGCGTATGGTGATTCTCAACATATGCATGCATGCGTTATTTCACTCGATTCAGCAATCGATCGGGGAAGATGATGGAAAATATTCAAAAAAAGGAAAACTAAGCCCAAGGCGGAAATCGAACCAACGATTTTATGTTTAGACGGAACCGCGAGAGGCAAGATTGGAAAATTTGCAAAAGTTAGCCCACGGCCGGGATCGAACCGACAATCTTCTGATTAGAAGTCAGACGCCTTATCCATTAGGCCACGCGGGCATGCAACGCCGTCGTGTTATCTCCCACATTTCTCCCGAGCGTATGGTGATTCTCAACATATGCATGCATGCGTTATTTCACTCGATTGAGCAATCAATCGGGGAAGATGATGGAAAATATTGAAAAAAGGAAAACTAAGCCCAAGGCGGAAATCGAACCAACGATTTTATGTTTAGACGGAACCGCGAGAGACAAGATTGGAAAATTTGCAAAAGTTAGCCCACGGCCGGGATCGAACCGACAATCTTCTGATTAGAAGTCAGACGCCTTATCCATTAGGCCACGCGGGCATGCAACGCCGTCGTGTTATCTCCCACATTTCTCCCGAGCGTATGGTGATTCTCAACATATGCATGCATGCGTTATTTCACTCGATTGAGCAATAAATCGGGGAAGATGATGGAAAATATTGAAAAAAAGGAAAACTAAGCCCAAGGCGGAAATCGAACCAACGATTTTATGTTTAGACGGAACCGCGAGAGGCAAGATTGGAAAATTTGCAAAAGTTAGCCCACGGCCGGGATCGAACCGACAATCTTCTGATTAGAAGTCAGACGCCTTATCCATTAGGCCACGCGGGCATGCAACGCCGTCGTGTTATCTCCCACATTTCTCCCGAGCGTATGGTGATTCTCAACATATGCATGCATGCGTTATTTCACTCGATTGAGCAATAAATCGGGGAAGATGATGGAAAATATTGAAAAAAAAGGAAAACTAAGCCCAAGGCGGAAATCGAACCAACGATTTTATGTTTAGACGGAACCGCGAGAGGCAAGATTGGAAAATTTGCAAAAGTTAGCCCACGGCCGGGATCGAACCGACAATCTTCTGATTAGAAGTCAGACGCCTTATCCATTAGGCCACGCGGGCATGCAACGCCGTCGTGTTATCTCCCACATTTCTCCCGAGCGTATGGTGATTCTCAACATATGCATGCATGCGTTATTTCACTCGATTGAGCAATAAATCGGGGAAGATGATAGAAAATATTGAAAAAAAGGAAAACTAAGCCCAAGGCGGAAATCGAACCAACGATTTTATGTTTAGACGGAACCGCGAGAGACAAGATTGGAAAATTTGCAAAAGTTAGCCCACGGCCGGGATCGAACCGACAATCTTCTGATTAGAAGTCAGACGCCTTATCCATTAGGCCACGCGGGCATGCAACGCCATCGTGTTATCTCCCACATTTCTCCCGAGCGTATGGTGATTCTCAACATATGCATGCATACGTTACTTCACTCGATTGAGCAATCGATCGGGGAAGATGATGGAAAATATTGAAAAAAAAGGAAAACTAAGCCCAAGGCGGAAATCGAACCAACGATTTTATGTTTAGACGGAACCGCGAGAGGCAAGATTGGAAAATTTGCAAAAGTTAGCCCACGGCCGGGATCGAACCGACAATCTTCTGATTAGAAGTCAGACGCCTTATCCATTAGGCCACGCGGGCATGCAACGCCATCGTGTTATCTCCCACATTTCTCCCGAGCGTATGGTGATTCTCAACATATGCATGCATGCGTTATTTCACTCGATTGAGCAATAAATCGGGGAAGATGATGGAAAATATTGAAAAAAAGGAAAACTAAGCCCAAGGCGGAAATCGAACCAACGATTTTATGTTTAGACGGAACCGCGAGAGACAAGATTGGAAAATTTGCAAAAGTTAGCCCACGGCCGGGATCGAACCGACAATCTTCTGATTAGAAGTCAGACGCCTTATCCATTAGGCCACGCGGGCATGCAACGCCGTCGTGTTATCTCCCACATTTCTCCCGAGCGTATGGTGATTCTCAACATATGCATGCATGCGTTATTTCACTCGATTGAGCAATCAATCGGGGAAGATGATGGAAAATATTGAAAAAAAAGGAAAACTAAGCCCAAGGCGGAAATCGAACCAACGATTTTATGTTTAGACGGAACCGCGAGAGGCAAGATTGGAAAATTTGCAAAAGTTAGCCCACGGCCGGGATCGAACCGACAATCTTCTGATTAGAAGTCAGACGCCTTATCCATTAGGCCACGCGGGCATGCAACGCCGTCGTGTTATCTCCCACATTTCTCCCGAGCGTATGGTGATTCTCAACATATGCATGCATGCGTTATTTCACTCGATTGAGCAATCAATCGGGGAAGATGATGGAAAATATTCAAAAAAAGGAAAACTAAGCCCAAGGCGGGAATCGAACCAACGATTTTATGTTTAGACGGAACCGCGAGAGACAAGTCTGAAAAATTTGCAAAAGTTAGCCCACGGCCGGGATCGAACCGACAATCTTCTGATTAGAAGTCAGACGCCTTATCCATTAGGCCACGCGGGCATGCAACGCCGTCGTGTTATCTCCCACATTTCTCCCGAGCGTATGGTGATTCTCAACATATGCATGCATGCGTTATTTCACTCGATTGAGCAATAAATCGGGGAAGATGATGGAAAATATTGAAAAAAAAAGGAAAACTAAGCCCAAGGCGGAAATCGAACCAACGATTTTATGTTTAGACGGAACCGCGAGAGGCAAGATTGGAAAATTTGCAAAAGTAAGCCCACGGCCGGGATCGAACCGACAATCTTCTGATTAGAAGTCAGACGCCTTATCCATTAGGCCACGCGGGCATGCAACGCCGTCGTGTTATCTCCCACATTTCTCCCGAGCGTATGGTGATTCTCAACATATGCATGCATGCGTTATTGCACTCGATTGAGCAATCAATCGGGAAGATGATGGAAAATATTGAAAAAGGAAAACTAAGCCCAAGGCGGAAATCGAACCAACGATTTTATGTGTAGACGGAACCGCGAGAGACAAGTTTGGAAAATTTGCAAAAGTAAGCCCACGGCCGGGATCGAACCGACAATCTTCTGATTAGAAGTCAGACGCCTTATCCATTAGGCCACGCGGGCATGCAACGCCGTCGTGTTATCTCCCACATTTCTCCCGAGCGTATGGTGATTCTCAACATATGCTTGCATGCGTTATTTCACTCGATTGAGCAATCAATCGGGGAAGATGATGGAAAAATTTGAAAAAAAAGGAAAGCTAAGCCCACGGCGGAAATCGAACCAACGATTTTATGTTTAGACGGAACCGCGAGAGACAAGTCTGAAAAATTTGCAAAAGTTAGCCCACGGCCGGGATCGAACCGACAATCTTCTGATTAGAAGTCAGACGCCTTATCCATTAGGCCACGCGGGCATGCAACGCCGTCGTGTTATCTCCCACATTTCTCCCGAGCGTATGGTGATTCTCAACATATGCATGCATGCGTTATTTCACTCGATTGAGCAATCAATCGGGGAAGATGATGGAAAATATTGAAAAAAAAGGAAAACTAAGCCCAAGGCGGGAATCGAACCAACGATTTTATGTTTAGACGGAACCGCGAGAGACAAGTCTGAAAAATTTGCAAAAGTTAGCCCACGGCCGGGATCGAACCGACAATCTTCTGATTAGAAGTCAGACGCCTTATCCATTAGGCCACGCGGGCATGCAACGCCGTCGTGTTATCTCCCACATTTCTCCCGAGCGTATGGTGATTCTCAACATATGCATGCATGCGTTATTTCACTCGATTGAGCAATCAATCGGGGAAGATGATGGAAAATATTGAAAAAAAAGGAAAACTAAGCCCAAGACGGAAATCGAACCGACGATTTTATGTTTAGACGGAACCGCGAGAGACAAGTTTGGAAAATTTGCAAAAGTAAGCCCACGGCCGGGATCGAACCGACAATCTTCTGATTAGAAGTCAGACGCCTTATCCATTAGGCCACGCGGGCATGCAACGCCGTCGTGTCATCTCCCACATTTCTCCCGAGCGTATGGTGATTCTCAACATATGCATGCATGCGTTATTTCACTCGATTGAGCAATCAATCGGGGAAGATGATGGAAAATATTGAAAAAAAAGGAAAACTAAGCCCAAGGCGGGAATCGAACCAACGATTTTATGTTTAGACGGAACCGCGAGAGACAAGTCTGAAAAATTTGCAAAAGTTAGCCCACGGCCGGGATCGAACCGACAATCTTCTGATTAGAAGTCAGACGCCTTATCCATTAGGCCACGCGGGCATGCAACGCCGTCGTGTTATCTCCCACATTTCTCCCGAGCGTATGGTGATTCTCAACATATGCATGCATGCGTTATTTCACTCGATTGAGCAATCAATCGGGGAAGATGATGGAAAATATTGAAAAAAAGGAAAACTAAGCCCAAGGCGGGAATCGAACCGACGATTTTATGTTTAGACGGAACCGCGAGAGACAAGTTTGGAAAATTTGAAAAAGTAAGCCCACGGCCGGGATCGAACCGACAATCTTCTGATTAGAAGTCAGACGCCTTATCCATTAGGCCACGCGGGCATGCAACGCCGTCGTGTCATCTCCCACATTTCTCCCGAGCGTATGGTGATTCTCAACATATGCATGCATGCGTTATTTCACTCGATTGAGCAATCATTCGGGGAAGATGGTGGAAAATATTGAAAAAAGGAAAACTAAGCCCAAGGCGGGAATCGAACCAACGATTTTATGTTTAGACGGAACCGCGAGAGACAAGTTAGGGAATTTTGCAAAAGTAAGCCCACGGCCGGGATCGAACCGACAATCTTCTGATTAGAAGTCAGACGCCTTATCCATTAGGCCACGCGGGCATGCAACTCCGTCGTGTTATCTCCCACATTTCTCCCGAGCGTATGGTGATTCTCAACATATGCATGCATGCATTATTTCACTCGATTGAGCAATCAATCGGGGAAGATGATGGAAAATATTGAAAAAAGGAAAACTAAGCCCAAGGCGGGAATCGAACCGACGATTTTATGTTTAGACGGAACCGCGAGAGACAAGTTTCGAAAATTTGCAAAAGTAAGCCCACGGCCGGGATCGAACCGACAATCTTCTGATTAGAAGTCAGACGCCTTATCCATTAGGCCACGCGGGCATGCAACGCCGTCGTGTTATCTCCCACATTTCTCCCGAGCGTATGGTGATTCTCAACATATGCATGCATGCGTTATTTCACTCGATTGAGCAATCAATCGGGGAAGATGATGGAAAATATTGGAAAAAAGGAAAACTAAGCCCAAGACGGAAATCGAACCGACGATTTTATGTTTAGACGGAACCGCGAGAGACAAGTTTGGAAAATTTGCAAAAGTAAGCCCACGGCCGGGATCGAACCGACAATCTTCTGATTAGAAGTCAGACGCCTTATCCATTAGGCCACGCGGGCATGCAACGCCGTCGTGTCATCTCCCACATTTCTCCCGAGCGTATGGTGATTCTCAACATATGCATGCATGCGTTATTTCACTCGATTGAGCAATCAATCGGGGAAGATGATGGAAAATATTGAAAAAAAGGAAAACTAAGCCCAAGGCGAAAATCGAACCGACGATTTTATGTTTAGACGGAACCGCGAGAGACAAGTTTGGAAAATTTGCAAAAGTAAGCCCACGGCCGGGATCGAACCGACAATCTTCTGATTAGAAGTCAGACGCCTTATCCATTAGGCCACGCGGGCATGCAACGCCGTCGTGTTATCTCCCACATTTCTCCCGAGCGTATGGTGATTCTCAACATATGCATGCATGCGTTATTTCACTCGATTGAGCAATCAATCGGGGAAGATGATGGAAAATATTGAAAAAAAGGAAAACTAAGCCCAAGGCGAAAATCGAACCAACGATTTTATGTTTAGACGGAACCGCGAGAGACAAGTTTGGAAAATTTGCAAAAGTAAGCCCACGGCCGGGATCGAACCGACAATCTTCTGATTAGAAGTCAGACGCCTTATCCATTAGGCCACGCGGGCATGCAACGCCGTCGTGTTATCTCCCACATTTCTCCCGAGCGTATGGTGATTCTCAACATATGCATGCATGCGTTATTTCACTCGATTGAGCAATCAATCGGGGAAGATGATGGAAAATATTGAAAAAAAGGAAAACTAAGCCCAAGGCGAAAATCGAACCGACGATTTTATGTTTAGACGGAACCGCGAGAGACAAGTTTGGAAAATTTGCAAAAGTAAGCCCACGGCCGGGATCGAACCGACAATCTTCTGATTAGAAGTCAGACGCCTTATCCATTAGGCCACGCGGGCATGCAACGCCGTCGTGTTATCTCCCACATTTCTCCCGAGCGTATGGTGATTCTCAACATATGCATGCATGCGTTATTTCACTCGATTGAGCAATCAATCGGGGAAGATGATGGAAAATATTGAAAAAAGGAAAACTAAGCCCAAGGCGGGAATCGAACCGACGATTTTATGTTTAGACGGAACCGCGAGAGACAAGTTTGGAAAATTTGCAAAAGTAAGCCCACGGCCGGGATCGAACCGACAATCTTCTGATTAGAAGTCAGACGCCTTATCCATTAGGCCACGCGGGCATGCAACGCCGTCGTGTTATCTCCCACATTTCTCCCGAGCGTATGGTGATTCTCAACATATGCATGCATGCGTTATTTCACTCGATTGAGCAATCAATCGGGAAGATGATGGAAAATATTGAAAAAAGGAAAGCTAAGCCCAAGGCGGAAATCGAACCGACGATTTTATGTTTAGACGGAACCGCGAGAGACAAGTTTGGAAAATTTGCAAAAGTAAGCCCACGGCCGGGATCGAACCGACAATCTTCTGATTAGAAGTCAGACGCCTTATCCATTAGGCCACGCGGGCATGCAACGCCGTCGTGTTATCTCCCACATTTCTCCCGAGCGTATGGTGATTCTCAACATATGCATGCATACGTTATTTCACTCGATTGAGCAATCAATCGGGAAAGATGATGGAAAATATTGAAAAAAGGAAAACTAAGCCCAAGGCGGGAATCGAACCGACGATTTTATGTTTAGACGGAACCGCGAGAGACAAGTTTCGAAAATTTGCAGGAGTAAGCCCACGGCCGGGATCGAACCGACAATCTTCTGATTAGAAGTCAGACGCCTTATCCATTAGGCCACGCGGGCATGCAACTCCGTCGTGTTATCTCCCACATTTCTCCCGAGCGTATGGTGATTCTCAACATATGCATGCATACGTTATTTCACTCGATTGAGCAATCAATCGGGGAAGATGATGGAAAATATTGAAAAAAGGAAAACTAAGCCCAAGACGGAAATCGAACCGACGATTTTATGTTTAGACGGAACCGCGAGAGACAAGTTTGGAAAATTTGCAAAAGTAAGCCCACGGCCGGGATCGAACCGACAATCTTCTGATTAGAAGTCAGACGCCTTATCCATTAGGCCACGCGGGCATGCAACGCCGTCGTGTTATCTCCCACATTTCTCCCGAGCGTATGGTGATTCTCAACATATGCATGCATGCGTTATTTCACTCGATTGAGCAATCAATCGGGGAAGATGATGGAAAATATTGAAAAAAGGAAAACTAAGCCCAAGGCGGGAATCGAACCGACGATTTTATGTTTAGACGGAACCGCGAGAGACAAGTTTCGAAAATTTGCAGGAGTAAGCCCACGGCCGGGATCGAACCGACAATCTTCTGATTAGAAGTCAGACGCCTTATCCATTAGGCCACGCGGGCATGCAACTCCGTCGTGTTATCTCCCACATTTCTCCCGAGCGTATGGTGATTCTCAACATATGCATGCATGCATTATTTCACTCGATTGAGCAATCAATCGGGGAAGATGATGGAAAATATTGAAAAAAGGAAAACTAAGCCCAAGGCGGGAATCGAACCGACGATTTTATGTTTAGACGGAACCGCGAGAGACAAGTTTGGAAAATTTGAAAAAGTAAGCCCACGGCCGGGATCGAACCGACAATCTTCTGATTAGAAGTCAGACGCCTTATCCATTAGGCCACGCGGGCATGCAACGCCGTCGTGTTATCTCCCACATTTCTCCCGAGCGTATGGTGATTCTCAACATATGCATGCATGCGTTATTTCACTCGATTGAGCAATCAATCGGGGAAGATGATGGAAAATATTGAAAAAAAGGAAAACTAAGCCCAAGGCGAAAATCGAACCGACGATTTTATGTTTAGACGGAACCGCGAGAGACAAGTTTGGAAAATTTGCAAAAGTAAGCCCACGGCCGGGATCGAACCGACAATCTTCTGATTAGAAGTCAGACGCCTTATCCATTAGGCCACGCGGGCATGCAACGCCGTCGTGTTATCTCCCACATTTCTCCCGAGCGTATGGTGATTCTCAACATATGCATGCATGCGTTATTTCACTCGATTGAGCAATCAATCGGGAAGATGAGGGAATATATTGAAAAAAAGGAAAACTAAGCCCAAGGCGAAAATCGAACCGACGATTTTATGTTTAGACGGAACCGCGAGAGACAAGTTTGGAAAATTTGCAAAAGTAAGCCCACGGCCGGGATCGAACCGACAATCTTCTGATTAGAAGTCAGACGCCTTATCCATTAGGCCACGCGGGCATGCAACGCCGTCGTGTTATCTCCCACATTTCTCCCGAGCGTATGGTGATTCTCAACATATGCATGCATGCGTTATTTCACTCGATTGAGCAATCAATCGGGGAAGATGATGGAAAATATTGAAAAAAAGGAAAACTAAGCCCAAGGCGAAAATCGAACCGACGATTTTATGTTTAGACGGAACCGCGAGAGACAAGTTTGGAAAATTTGCAAAAGTAAGCCCACGGCCGGGATCGAACCGACAATCTTCTGATTAGAAGTCAGACGCCTTATCCATTAGGCCACGCGGGCATGCAACGCCGTCGTGTTATCTCCCACATTTCTCCCGAGCGTATGGTGATTCTCAACATATGCATGCATGCGTTATTTCACTCGATTGAGCAATCAATCGGGGAAGATGATGGAAAATATTGAAAAAAAGGAAAACTAAGCCCAAGGCGAAAATCGAACCGACGATTTTATGTTTAGACGGAACCGCGAGAGACAAGTTTGGAAAATTTGCAAAAGTAAGCCCACGGCCGGGATCGAACCGACAATCTTCTGATTAGAAGTCAGACGCCTTATCCATTAGGCCACGCGGGCATGCAACGCCGTCGTGTTATCTCCCACATTTCTCCCGAGCGTATGGTGATTCTCAACATATGCATGCATGCGTTATTTCACTCGATTGAGCAATCAATCGGGGAAGATGATGGAAAATATTGAAAAAAAGGAAAACTAGGCCCAAGACGGAAATCGAACCGACGATTTTATGTTTAGACGGAACCGCGAGAGACAAGTTTGGAAAATTTGCAAAAGTAAGCCCACGGCCGGGATCGAACCGACAATCTTCTGATTAGAAGTCAGACGCCTTATCCATTAGGCCACGCGGGCATGCAACGCCGTCGTGTTATCTCCCACATTTCTCCCGAGCGTATGGTGATTCTCAACATATGCATGCATGCGTTATTTCACTCGATTGAGCAATCAATCGGGGAAGATGATGGAAAATATTGAAAAAAGGAAAACTAAGCCCAAGGCGAAAATCGAACCGACGATTTTATGTTTAGACGGAACCGCGAGAGACAAGTTTGGAAAATTTGCAAAAGTAAGCCCACGGCCGGGATCGAACCGACAATCTTCTGATTAGAAGTCAGACGCCTTATCCATTAGGCCACGCGGGCATGCAACGCCGTCGTGTTATCTCCCACATTTCTCCCGAGCGTATGGTGATTCTCAACATATGCATGCATGCGTTATTTCACTCGATTGAGCAATCAATCGGGGAAGATGATGGAAAATATTGAAAAAAAGGAAAACTAAGCCCAAGGCGAAAATCGAACCGACGATTTTATGTTTAGACGGAACCGCGAGAGACAAGTTTGGAAAATTTGCAAAAGTAAGCCCACGGCCGGGATCGAACCGACAATCTTCTGATTAGAAGTCAGACGCCTTATCCATTAGGCCACGCGGGCATGCAACGCCGTCGTGTTATCTCCCACATTTCTCCCGAGCGTATGGTGATTCTCAACATATGCATGCATGCGTTATTTCACTCGATTGAGCAATCAATCGGGGAAGATGATGGAAAATATTGAAAAAAAGGAAAACTAAGCCCAAGGCGAAAATCGAACCGACGATTTTATGTTTAGACGGAACCGCGAGAGACAAGTTTGGAAAATTTGAAAAAGTAAGCCCACGGCCGGGATCGAACCGACAATCTTCTGATTAGAAGTCAGACGCCTTATCCATTAGGCCACGCGGGCATGCAACGCCGTCGTGTTATCTCCCACATTTCTCCCGAGCGTATGGTGATTCTCAACATATGCATGCATGCGTTATTTCACTCGATTGAGCAATCAATCGGGGAAGATGATGGAAAATATTGAAAAAAGGAAAACTAAGCCCAAGACGGAAATCGAACCGACGATTTTATGTTTAGACGGAACCGCGAGAGACAAGTTTGGAAAATTTGCAAAAGTAAGCCCACGGCCGGGATCGAACCGACAATCTTCTGATTAGAAGTCAGACGCCTTATCCATTAGGCCACGCGGGCATGCAACGCCGTCGTGTTATCTCCCACATTTCTCCCGAGCGTATGGTGATTCTCAACATATGCATGCATGCGTTATTTCACTCGATTGAGCAATCAATCGGGGAAGATGATGGAAAATATTGAAAAAGGAAAACTAAGCCCAAGGCGAAAATCGAACCGACGATTTTATGTTTAGACGGAACCGCGAGAGACAAGTTTGGAAAATTTGCAAAAGTAAGCCCACGGCCGGGATCGAACCGACAATCTTCTGATTAGAAGTCAGACGCCTTATCCATTAGGCCACGCGGGCATGCAGCGCCGTCGTGTTATCTCCCACATTTCTCCCGAGCGTATGGTGATTCTCAACATATGCATGCATGCGTTATTTCACTCGATTGAGCAATCAATCGGGGAAGATGATGGAAAACATTGAAAAAAAAGGAAGACTAAGCCCAACGCGAAAATCGAACCGACGATTTTATGTTTAGACGGAACCGCGAGAGACAAGTTTGGAAAATTTGCAAAAGTAAGCCCACGGCCGGGATCGAACCGACAATCTTCTGATTAGAAGTCAGACGCCTTATCCATTAGGCCACGCGGGCATGCAACGCCGTCGTGTTATCTCCCACATTTCTCCCGAGCGTATGGTGATTCTCAACATATGCATTCATGCGTTATTTCACTCGTTTGAGCAATCAATCGGGAAGATGATGGAAAAATTTGAAAAAAAAGGAAAACTAAGCCCAAGACGGAAATCGAACCGACGATTTTATGTTTAGACGGAACCGCGAGAGACAAGTTTGGAAAATTTGCAAAAGTAAGCCCACGGCCGGGATCGAACCGACAATCTTCTGATTAGAAGTCAGACGCCTTATCCATTAGGCCACGCGGGCATGCAACGCCGTCGTGTTATCTCCCACATTTCTCCCGAGCGTATGGTGATTCTCAACATATGCATGCATGCGTTATTTCACTCGATTGAGCAATCAATCGGGAAAGATGATGGAAAATATTGAAAAAAGGAAAACTAAGCCCAAGGCGGAAATCGAACCGACGATTTTGTGTTTAGACGGAACCGCGAGAGACAAGTTTGGAAAATTTGCAAAAGTAAGCCCACGGCCGGGATCGAACCGACAATCTTCTGATTAGAAGTCAGACGCCTTATCCATTAGGCCACGCGGGCATGCAACGCCGTCGTGTTATCTCCCACATTTCTCCCGAGCGTATGGTGATTCTCAACATATGCATGCATGCGTTATTTCACTCGATTGAGCAATCAATCGGGGAAGATGATGAAAAAAAGGAAAACTAAGCCCAAGGCGAAAATCGAACCGACGATTTTATGTTTAGACGGAACCGCGAGAGACAAGTTTGGAAAATTTGCAAAAGTAAGCCCACGGCCGGGATCGAACCGACAATCTTCTGATTAGAAGTCAGACGCCTTATCCATTAGGCCACGCGGGCATGCAACGCCGTCGTGTCATCTCCCACATTTCTCCCGAGCGTATGGTGATTCTCAACATATGCATGCATGCGTTATTTCACTCGATTGAGCAATCAATCGGGGAAGATGATGGAAAATATTGAAAAAAAGGAAAACTAAGCCCAAGGCGAAAATCGAACCGACGATTTTATGTTTAGACGGAACCGCGAGAGACAAGTTTGGAAAATTTGCAAAAGTAAGCCCACGGCCGGGATCGAACCGACAATCTTCTGATTAGAAGTCAGACGCCTTATCCATTAGGCCACGCGGGCATGCAACGCCGTCGTGTTATCTCCCACATTTCTCCCGAGCGTATGGTGATTCTCAACATATGCATGCATGCGTTATTTCACTCGATTGAGCAATCAATCGGGGAAGATGATGGAAAATATTGAAAAAAAGGAAAACTAAGCCCAAGGCGAAAATCGAACCGACGATTTTATGTTTAGACGGAACCGCGAGAGACAAGTTTGGAAAATTTGCAAAAGTAAGCCCACGGCCGGGATCGAACCGACAATCTTCTGATTAGAAGTCAGACGCCTTATCCATTAGGCCACGCGGGCATGCAACGCCGTCGTGTTATCTCCCACATTTCTCCCGAGCGTATGGTGATTCTCAACATATGCATGCATGCGTTATTTCACTCGATTGAGCAATCAATCGGGAAGATGATGGAAAAATTTGAAAAAAAAAGGAAAACTAAGCCCAAGGCGAAAATCGAACCGACGATTTTATGTTTAGACGGAACCGCGAGAGACAAGTTTGGAAAGTTTGCAAAAGTAAGCCCACGGCCGGGATCGAACCGACAATCTTCTGATTAGAAGTCAGACGCCTTATCCATTAGGCCACGCGGGCATGCAACGCCGTCGTGTTATCTCCCACATTTCTCCCGAGCGTATGGTGATTCTCAACATATGCATGCATACGTTATTTCACTCGATTGAGCAATCAATCGGGAAAGATGATGGAAAATATTGAAAAAAGGAAAACTAAGCCCAAGGGCGAAATCGAACCGACGATTTTATGTTTAGACGGAACCGCGAGAGACAAGTTTGGAAAATTTGCAAAGTAAGCCCACGGCCGGGATCGAACCGACAATCTTCTGATTAGAAGTCAGACGCCTTATCCATTAGGCCACGCGGGCATGCAACTCCGTCGTGTTATCTCCCACATTTCTCCCGAGCGTATGGTGATTCTCAACATATGCATGCATACGTTATTTCACTCGATTGAGCAATCAATCGGGGAAGATGATGGAAAATATTGAAAAAAAGGAAAACTAAGCCCAAGGCGAAAATCGAACCGACGATTTTATGTTTAGACGGAACCGCGAGAGACAAGTTTGGAAAATTTGCAAAAGTAAGCCCACGGCCGGGATCGAACCGACAATCTTCTGATTAGAAGTCAGACGCCTTATCCATTAGGCCACGCGGGCATGCAACGCCGTCGTGTTATCTCCCACATTTCTCCCGAGCGTATGGTGATTCTCAACATATGCATGCATGCGTTATTTCACTCGATTGAGCAATCAATCGGGGAAGATGATGGAAAATATTGAAAAAAGGAAAACTAAGCCCAAGGCGGAAATCGAACCGACGATTTTATGTTTAGACGGAACCGCGAGAGACAAGTTTGGAAAATTTGCAAAAGTAAGCCCACGGCCGGGATCGAACCGACAATCTTCTGATTAGAAGTCAGACGCCTTATCCATTAGGCCACGCGGGCATGCAGCGCCGTCGTGTTATCTCCCACATTTCTCCCGAGTGTATGGTGATTCTCAACATATGCATGCATGCGTTATTTCACTCGATTGAGCAATCAATCGGGGAAGATGATGGAAATATTGAAAAATAGGAAAACTAAGCCCAAGGCGGGAATCGAACCGACGATTTTATGTTTAGACGGAACCGCGAGAGACAAGTTTGGAAAATTTGCAGAAGTAAGCCCACGGCCGGGATCGAACCGACAATCTTCTGATTAGAAGTCAGACGCCTTATCCATTAGGCCACGCGGGCATGCAACGCCGTCGTGTTATCTCCCACATTTCTCCCGGGCATATGGTGATTCTCAACATATGCATGCATGCATTATTTCACTCGATTGAGCAATCAATCGGGAAAGATGATGGAAAATATTGAAAAAAGGAAAACTAAGCCCAAGGCGGGAATCGAACCGACGATTTTATGTTTAGACGGAACCGCGAGAGACAAGTTTGGAAAATTTGCAAAAGTAAGCCCACGGCCGGGATCGAACCGACAATCTTCTGATTAGAAGTCAGACGCCTTATCCATTAGGCCACGCGGGCATGCAACGCCGTCGTGTTATCTCCCACATTTCTCCCGAGCGTATGGTGATTCTCAACATATGCATGCATGCGTTATTTCACTCGATTGAGCAATCAATCGGGGAAGATGATGGAAAATATTGAAAAAAAAGGAAAACTAAGCCCAAGGCGAAAATCGAACCGACGATTTTATGTTTAGACGGAACCGCGAGAGACAAGTTTGGAAAATTTGCAAAAGTAAGCCCACGGCCGGGATCGAACCGACAATCTTCTGATTAGAAGTCAGACGCCTTATCCATTAGGCCACGCGGGCATGCAACGCCGTCGTGTTATCTCCCACATTTCTCCCGAGCGTATGGTGATTCTCAACATATGCATGCATGCGTTATTTCACTCGATTGAGCAATCAATCGGGAAAGATGATGGAAAATATTGAAAAAAGGAAAACTAAGCCCAAGGGCGAAATCGAACCGACGATTTTATGTTTAGACGGGTCCCCGAGAGACAAGTTTGGAAAATTTGCAAAAGTAAGCCCACGGCCGGGATCGAACCGACAATCTTCTGATTAGAAGTCAGACGCCTTATCCATTAGGCCACGCGGGCATGCAACGCCGTCGTGTTATCTCCCACATTTCTCCCGAGCGTATGGTGATTCTCAACATATGCATGCATACGTTATTTCACTCGATTGAGCAATCAATCGGGAAAGATGATGGAAAATATTGAAAAAAGGAAAACTAAGCCCAAGGCGGGAATCGAACCGACGATTTTATGTTAAGACGGGTCCCCGAGAGACAAGTTTGGAAAATTTGCAAAAGTAAGCCCACGGCCGGGATCGAACCGACAATCTTCTGATTAGAAGTCAGACGCCTTATCCATTAGGCCACGCGGGCATGCAACGCCGTCGTGTTATCTCCCACATTTCTCCCGAGCGTATGGCGATTCTCAACATATGCATGCATGCGTTATTTCACTCGATTGAGCAATCAATCGGGGAAGATGATGGAAAATATTGAAAAAAAGGAAAACTAAGCCCAAGGCGAAAATCGAACCGACGATTTTATGTTTAGACGGAACCGCGAGAGACAAGTTTGGAAAATTTGCAAAAGTAAGCCCACGGCCGGGATCGAACCGACAATCTTCTGATTAGAAGTCAGACGCCTTATCCATTAGGCCACGCGGGCATGCAACGCCGTCGTGTTATCTCCCACATTTCTCCCGAGCGTATGGTGATTCTCAACATATGCATGCATGCGTTATTTCACTCGATTGAGCAATCAATCGGGGAAGATGATGGAAAATATTGAAAAAAAGGAAAACTAAGCCCAAGGCGGGAATCGAACCGACGATTTTATGTTTAGACGGAACCGCGAGAGACAAGTTTGGAAAATTTGCAAAAGTAAGCCCACGGCCGGGATCGAACCGACAATCTTCTGATTAGAAGTCAGACGCCTTATCCATTAGGCCACGCGGGCATGCAACGCCGTCGTGTTATCTCCCACATTTCTCCCGAGCGTATGGTGATTCTCAACATATGCATGCATGCGTTATTTCACTCGATTGAGCAATCAATCGGGGAAGATGATGGAAAATATTGAAAAAAAGGAAAACTAAGCCCAAGGCGAAAATCGAACCGACGATTTTATGTTTAGACGGAACCGCGAGAGACAAGTTTGGAAAATTTGCAAAAGTAAGCCCACGGCCGGGATCGAACCGACAATCTTCTGATTAGAAGTCAGACGCCTTATCCATTAGGCCACGCGGGCATGCAACGCCGTCGTGTTATCTCCCACATTTCTCCCGAGCGTATGGTGATTCTCAACATATGCATGCATGCGTTATTTCACTCGATTGAGCAATCAATCGGGGAAGATGATGGAAAATATTGAAAAAAAGGAAAACTAAGCCCAAGGCGAAAATCGAACCGACGATTTTATGTTTAGACGGAACCGCGAGAGACAAGTTTGGAAAATTTGCAAAAGTAAGCCCACGGCCGGGATCGAACCGACAATCTTCTGATTAGAAGTCAGACGCCTTATCCATTAGGCCACGCGGGCATGCAACGCCGTCGTGTTATCTCCCACATTTCTCCCGAGCGTATGGTGATTCTCAACATATGCATGCATGCGTTATTTCACTCGATTGAGCAATCAATCGGGAAGATGATGGAAAATATTGAAAAAAGGAAAACTAAGCCCAAGGGCGAAATCGAACCGACGATTTTATGTTTAGACGGAACCGCGAGAGACAAGTTTGGAAAATTTGCAAAAGTAAGCCCACGGCCGGGATCGAACCGACAATCTTCTGATTAGAAGTCAGACGCCTTATCCATTAGGCCACGCGGACATGCAGCGCCGTCGTATTATCTCCCACATTTCTCCCGAGCGTATGGTGATTCTCAACATATGCATGCATGCGTTATTTCACTCGATTGAGCAATCAATCGGGGAAGATGATGGAAACTATTGAAAAAAAGGAAAACTAAGCCCAAGGCGAAAATCGAACCGACGATTTTATGTTTAGACGGAACCGCGAGAGACAAGTTTGGAAAATTTGCAAAAGTAAGCCCACGGCCGGGATCGAACCGACAATCTTCTGATTAGAAGTCAGACGCCTTATCCATTAGGCCACGCGGGCATGCAACGCCGTCGTGTCATCTCCCACATTTCTCCCGAGCGTATGGTGATTCTCAACATATGCATGCATGCGTTATTTCACTCGATTGAGCAATCAATCGGGGAAGATGATGGAAAATATTGAAAAAAAGGAAAACTAAGCCCAAGACGGAAATCGAACCGACGATTTTATGTTTAGACGGAACCGCGAGAGACAAGTTTGGAAAATTTGCAAAAGTAAGCCCACGGCCGGGATCGAACCGACAATCTTCTGATTAGAAGTCAGACGCCTTATCCATTAGGCCACGCGGGCATGCAACGCCGTCGTGTTATCTCCCACATTTCTCCCGAGCGTATGGTGATTCTCAACATATGCATGCATGCGTTATTTCACTCGATTGAGCAATCAATCGGGGAAGATGAGAGAAAAATTTGAAAAAAAGGAAAACTAAGCCCAAGACGGAAATCGAACCGACGATTTTATGTTTAGACGGAACCGCGAGAGACAAGTTTGGAAAATTTGCAAAAGTAAGCCCACGGCCGGGATCGAACCGACAATCTTCTGATTAGAAGTCAGACGCCTTATCCATTAGGCCACGCGGGCATGCAACGCCGTCGTGTTATCTCCCACATTTCTCCCGAGCGTATGGTGATTCTCAACATATGCATGCATGCGTTATTTCACTCGATTGAGCAATCAATCGGGGAAGATGATGGAAAATATTGAAAAAAAAGGAAAACTAAGCCCAAGACGGAAATCGAACCGACGATTTTATGTTTAGACGGAACCGCGAGAGACAAGTTTGGAAAATTTGCAAAAGTAAGCCCACGGCCGGGATCGAACCGACAATCTTCTGATTAGAAGTCAGACGCCTTATCCATTAGGCCACGCGGGCATGCAACGCCGTCGTGTTATCTCCCACATTTCTCCCGAGCGTATGGTGATTCTCAACATATGCATGCATGCGTTATTTCACTCGATTGAGCAATCAATCGGGGAAGATGAGAGAAAAATTTGAAAAAAAGGAAAACTAAGCCCAAGACGGAAATCGAACCGACGATTTTATGTTTAGACGGAACCGCGAGAGGCAAGATTGG